>SNQJ01S0243343.1:2763-13338 GCA_010110895.2 Picea sitchensis
TGGTTCTAATTGTACAGGGTTATCAGTTGTATTTCTTTTTGCAGACTGTTTATCTGCAACTTTTGGGTTTACCTCATCTGTATCATTTCTCAGCAAAACCTTTTTTGTTTGAACATTAGGGAGGTTTTTATTTCTCGGTCTCAAATTATATTTTCCTTGTAAGTCAGCAATAATATCATCTGCAATACTTTGATATGTACAATTATCAGTGACATTATTATTAACTTTATCTTTTGATTTACTTTCTTTAATCAAATATGCTTCATAATCCTGTCTAGACAAATAAGGATACTTATTATCATCTCCAATATTACTAATATCTTCGTTCAATTCTTCAAAATCGCCAAAATCTTCTTCTCCAATATAATCTTCACTTTTAAAAGGTGCTTGAATTTTTTGATCTTCATTTTTTATCGTTTTATGTGGTCCCTGAGGTTCAGGATTTTTGTGGAAATCTTTTCTGGGAAAATTATCTCTTCTAGGTTTTTCTAACTCCATTTTCGAAATTTTGTTTGAGAGTTGTTGAATGACCCTAGCCATCTCATCTATTCTATCTCCAAAAGATTTTCCTGACCCTGAAGGTCCACCTTGTTCTTTAAATTTTTTATTTTCTTTATTTACATTTTTGGTCTTTGCTTTAAGCTTCCCTGATACCATCATATTGGATTCGATTTCAATTGCATCATCTTGCATTTTAGAGAGATCTAATGATCTTCTCTCCCTCAATAGTAAAGCAAAGTCAGGATCAAAAGCACCAGCATAAGTTACTTTGGCTGAAGGCTGTGAAGGTTTAACTTCAGCTGGAATTTTATTATATAATTTATTAAACCTTTGTGTGAATTCCAGCACTGACTCAGAGTTTTTCTTTTTTAGGGCTCCGAATTCGGTTAGGTAGTAGAGGTGATCCTTCCTCTCACCCCATTGTCTGATGAACACGCTCTCCATCTCTTCATAGGATCTTAATGATCCAACTGGTAAGGATCGAAACCAAGTTCTCACCTGTCCCTCAAAAGTTTGAACAAGTAATCTAGAATAAACATCCTCATGTTGTATTCCAAGTATATCTGCAAATTGATTGAAAAAGTTGATATGTTCTTGTGCAGTCAAATCACCCTCCCCCGTAAATTTTGGGAGGCTCTTCATATAGTTCTCAGGGAGATCATGAAGAGGAACAGGAAGAACGAGGGGAGCATATCTAGAAGCCACTTTGGCAAAAATCCCGGGAAGTGGTACTTGACCACCTCCAGGAGCACCACCTCCAGCTCCAGCACCTCCTTGTGCCGCCATGGTTAGGTTTGGGACTAAAGTTGGGACAGTGTGTGGAGAATATTCTTGGAAAACTGGAGACGAAACTTCGGGAAAAGAAAAAGTATCAAAAGAGGGGGGAAGCGAAAGTGATTGTTCAAAAGTTTCCGATGAATATGATTGTGTAAAATTAGGCTGATCTGCAGAATAAGTTGATAAAAGGATTTGTTTAATTGATTTTCTTGATTTCAAGATTTTTTCCAAATTAGAGACTAGCGAGGTCTGTTTGCTATCCGGGTTTTTTCTGGTGTTCTTACGACTACTAGCCAGTTTGTTTGATGTGTGGAGTCGCCAAGTGAAAGATAATTTAGCCTTAGAAAGTTTTATGTTCTTGTTCACTATCAACAACAGAAAGTGTCAATGTCGTTATTCCCAGGGAAATAATTCGTTTCTTCACTCCCCGGCAACGGCGCCAAAAAGATGTTGTTCCTGAGTTTATGTTTTAAGGCTATAAAACATATCGTCAAGGCATCCGAAAAATATTTAAATAAAAGATTTGAAAATATGGAATCAAAGAAAGATTAGATCAGATTCAGTTTCTCAACTGTCTCCGTCTTGCTTCCTGTTGCTCTTGGATGCTAATGTCACATTCAATAGCAGCCCATGATCTTTCTAACTCAGCCCTATTGGTCGTTGTTTGGAGAATAGTATTAAATAAGTTTGGGGCAATGCTGGTTTGATCCTGAAGACCAGGTTCTACGTTAGGTTGTCTTCCACTAGGGACTGTCATGGGTGATAGGGTTTTAAAGGTTTGTAAATGGGTTTTTTATCAATTGGTTACTTAATATTTTCAAAGACGATATTAATAAAAATAACTTTGAAATCTAAAACAGTAATGTAAAAACACATTCAAGGTCGTTTCCTGGTTTTGTAACAATTTTGAAATTGTAAACAATGAAACACAATACAGAGAAATATAAGGCTTTTATCAAGAAAGAATCTTATATTTCAATTCACAATGATGAAAGAAAAACAAGATTTCGAACAGAGTTGAAAATTAAGGAATAGAAGGTTTTACAGGTCTTAAAATTACTAAAGTAATTTCAGAGGAAAGACTGTAATACATTCAACATCCAAACAAATCTGAAATAATAAACAACAATGAATATAAATTCTAATTGATTTACTCGTTAGAAACACACATTAAAGTTAAATTTAATAAAGCATGATAAACAGGGAAAGAAACATAGTCACAAAATTGCAGGATCCAGAATCTTGTTTGCGGATTATATTCCGATGAACTTCAAAGTTGATCTTACAAAAATTGGCCTTCTCCAAAATTTTGAAGCCTCATTTTAGCCTTTTGAAACTATATTTATACTTTTCTATCAAAGTTTTTCGTTGGTAACTAACCAACTTCCTAATATTACGGTTACATAAACTAATGTCAACCGTTTACAATTTCTTTCAAAATTCTAAAAAATAAAAATATTTACAAAGTTTTAAATTTGCGTTGATGAACTTTCTTTATCTGCTTCAATGCATTGAACATATTCCCCCAAAAATTTTACAATGACCCTAGGAGCCTCAGGTACTTCATTTGCTTCAAAAGAGAAAAATCTTCTTTGTAAGCCTGGCAACTGGCTTTCTATTGTTTTCTCTGTGAATTTAACCTTTTCCAACTTTGAACTTGAAGCTATCATCCACTTATCTATTTCTGCAATGTTGACCATTTTAATATTTGAAATTTCTGTTTTCCTTTCTTCAAGTTCTTCTTTTGACTTCAGCTGATACCTGGTAATGTTGACTTCGCCTAATAACTCAGAAAAACCATCTGTCCCGATATTTACTGAATCTTTTTCAATAAGATTGAAGATCCTTTGACAATATTCATTAATTCCTTTTGGAATTCTTTTATATTCTACCAATTTTGTTTCCCAAACTTTTATCATTATATCTCCTTTTACTTGTTCTGAAATGGGTAATTTCTGGGTTTTTCCAATTTCTTCTTTTTGTAAAGAAGTTATTACCTTCTGAAAAGAATTCCTTGCTGCTTTAGCTTCTCTCTCTTTCTGAACTACCTTTTCCATAGACCTATTTGACTCATGAAAATAGTTCTGGATCATTTCCAGATTGCAGAATATTTTCTGTTTTTCTTCTTCTATGTTTTCATATATCTCTAATGCTTGAGTCTTGAAATGTTCAATTTCAATTACTTGATTAGTAATTGAAATAATCTTATCTTGCAAAGATTTATTTTCATTGCCCAGCTTTTGAACCTGTTCTTGGGTAATCTGTATCATGTGTTTTGCTTTATCCAAGTTTTCATTCAACTTTTGAATTTATTGTATGTCTTTGAGTCTAGCTTGTTCTAGACCCTTTTGTATTCCCCAGCCAATAATTCTTTCAATTTCTTTTAATATGTCCTGCAACTGCATTATTTCTTGATCCTTTTGCTCAAGCATAGTTGTTAGATTTCCTACAGAGTACATGTTAGTTGATGCTATAGCACCCATGCTTCCTGCTAACTCTGTAGCGAATTCTCCTTCATTGAGTTTCTTTCCATCAATGATAATTTTATGTATTTTGATCGTTCTTTCTCCTACAGGATGAATTTCCTGTTTCAAGACAGCTCTTCATTTTTTACTAAAAAAATAATCAGATGAGGGGATTTCATCTCTGGAGATTGGCTCTAAGTCACTTACATATAGAACTCCTTCATGAGGGGTTCCGAAAGTAGACTGTAGTGGAGTCAATGTTGTGATAGGACTGCCAATTTCCTTTGAAGTTGTTCCTCCAATATTTTCTGGAATATCATCAAGAACTATTGGACTGGTTTCTATTCCTTTTCCCTTTTCTATTTCTGGTTCTTTGGTCTAAGAACCCTCTTTGTTCTGAGGAGGTAATTCGGGATCTTTTGAATTATCTTTTTCACTTGACTTATCCCGAGCATCAGTTTCAAACCCTGGAGGGGCTTCTTCCTGTTCTGGCAATGAAATTGACATTTCACCTTGTAAAATCTTCGGCAGGCACTTTAGTCTATGTCGTTGAAAAGATACAAACCCCACCTGTGCATCAAGTGACAAGGTTTGTACTCTATCCTGCACTTCCTCATAAGATTTGAAATTTTTGAAAATATCATCATAAACTGAAACTTCATGTTCATATGCTTTCAAGTTACAGTGTATATAATGCCGACTAACTATTTGGTAAGGGTCGTGTTTCCTGAGCTCGATGTCTACTAGCTTAACTTCTTCCAATGACATAGCCTCTGATTTAGAATGACCTATGTTTAATAAGGTAAATTTCCCGATATGAACAGGGAAGGATGGCCATGCCTTTTTCTGAAGGGATTTTAATTCTAACCCAATACCACCTTTGGCTAACTGATAAGCCACTTCTCTACATACCAATCTATCTAGTAAAAAATTAGGGAGTGCATGAGGCGGAATGGAACAGCCATAAACCCTTACATAAGAAAAAGTTTCCTCAATAAACCAGTCGGCGACCGATTTGAGGTTTTCTGTGACTGCGTTGGAAATGCGAGGGGGTTCGCATCCAAAGAATATTTTGTGCAGAGGAATAATTACATAATGGAAAACATCATAAAAAAAATTCTTAGCATTCTCTTCCCACAGAGCTGAGTGGTATTTATGAACAGGCTCAGGGCAAGAGGCATTCCAACTCCAATTCATTAGTGGGAAAGGAGTCATAAAACAAATGGCATCCATGATATAAGCTGACATATAAAAAGACATTGGTTGTCCGTTTGACCTAGCTGCTTTGTAATTCACAACCTCTGATGTGAGGTTATCTGACAAAATTTTGTGCCAATTAAAACTGCATCCCTCTGAAACTTCCTCTAAAAAAGGTGTCCATTCTGCATGAAAATGACAAGGATCCTTTCTCCCAAAAAGTCTAGATAACATCATTGCTACATAAACCATATATTCGTTTAAGGAAGCTGTGGCATAAACTCCATGTAAATCAACCCTAAACTTGTTTTCATCTCTGGCCCATCCTTTAATCATGTCAGGGTATGTTTGGCCTGCTTCAATGCATTCTTTTCTTTGAAATTCGGCTAAAAACTCAGAATTAAAAGTGTGTCGATGATTGGGCGAGAGCTTATACATTACTTGAATATGCTCAGGTCTGAATGAGCTGATGACAGCTCCTTGCTCGTTCAGAATGCTTCTGGTCGGGATATCTACTTTTTCCAGTGCCCAGCCAATCATATCGGTATATGCCACAAGTCTCGGACGTCCAGTAACCTTATGAAGCTCAGACACGACAATATCTCAGAGGTGATTTTCCAAATCAGTGGCTGCATATTTAAGCTCATCCTCCAATTTTTCAGAAATTCCAGTCCATGATTTGATAGAGTGTACTCCGGATGCAGTAGTATCGGAGATAATATCACCTTCTGGTTGATCTTCATTTTTCTTCGAAGCCTTTTTGGGTGCCATAACTCTGTGTTTAACTTGAAAACCTGTAACAGAGAGTAATTTAGCTTTGAAATGATAATATAGACGTTTCAAAAGTTTACTTAGAATATATCATAAAAACATTGAGATTTGTACCTCTGTTACGAAGTTAAGGCTCTTAATGCAAAAGATATTTCCGAAGATATGCATTTAATGTTTGTACTTAGGCTATCTCGGTGTTTTCAAATATAATAGAAACTTACTAAATCGGACCATGACGCATTAAAGGACATTCAAAAAAAGTTTAACTTTAAGCCTTGTTTAGAAGGATGATTAATTAACGTTGATCTTGAATTAAATTTGAAAATCTGCTTTTCGGAGTTTCAACATTTTTGATGTCAAGGAAAAATGTCGTCGAAGAATCCCGATTGCCGAAATCCCGATGTATTGTTTTAAAAAACATTTTTAGTATCTTTATTAATCAAGATTAGAACTATTCGGGATTTCGTTAATCTGAAAATCGGGGATCGGGATTTTGGGAAATCTGATGACATGAATCATGCTTCTCATAAAACCGCGAATCCCGATATCGCATTGTAATTAATTAACTCTTAATCATATTTAGCAGTTATTAGATTAATTCAAAACTTTAATTAAGGATTAAATGTATCGTGAAATCGGGAAATCGGGAAATACGATGACAAGATTATTTGATCTTATAAAACCGCGAATCCCGATTTCCGACATGATTAACTTAATGTTTAAACCCTTTTAATTCTGAATTAAGTAAATTATGTTTTAATTAAGTTTTAAAGTATCGGGAAATCGGGGATCGGTATTTCACAATTCAATTTGCGTTAAACATTTGTTTACGCAAAACTCCGAATCCCGATTTCAGGTTTTAAATTAAAACTTAAATTTTAAATTACTTCCCGTTTAAAAGAGTTTTTGAAATAGTGTTGGAAAACTTATGTTCGTTTAGATTTTTTCCATTCTTTGTCCAAAAATAAACACTAAAAGGCATCGCGAATTTATCGGTGATGAAATTCTTGTTTTAAGAAATTTGAAAAATACAAATACTCAAAAATACAAATTTTTAATCCTTAAGAATAAAAAATTCAAGATCTGTTTCAACAATTCCATTAAAAGAAGACACCAAACCCTTCAGGAAAAAGTTGAGGCAAATCAATCCTATGTTGCTGCCTATCATGGATAAAGAGGTAAAAAATCTTTTAGATGAAAAAATTATCATTCCTTTGAGGTTTTTTGAATGGGTGGCCAATTTGGTCCGAGTAAGAAAAAAGAATGCAGAAATCAGACATTGCGTTGATTTCCGAAATCTAAACAGAAGCTCTAAAAAAGATAATTACCCTTTGCCCAATATGGAACACATATTACAGAGGGTGACACGAGCAACCATGATATCTATGGTTGATGGTTTTTAGGGATACAATCAGGTCTCTATTTTTCCAGAAGATAGAGAGAAGACGACCTTTACCACTTCTTGGGGTACATTCATGTACGTCGAGATGCCCTTTGGTTTGATGAATGCAAGGGCAACCTTTCAGAGATCTATGGACATAGAATTTATTGGAGAGAAGGAAACGTTTTTTGTTATCTATTTAGATGACATAACAGTGTTCTCTCAATCTGATAAAGATCATTGTGATCATTTAAGAAAGGTTTTCTTAAAATGCAGAAAATTTGGTCTCTCATTGAATCTGAAAAAATCATTGTTTTCCATGAAAGATGGAAAATTATTGGGGCATATTGTGTCAGCTGAAGGGGTAAGGATTGATTCCAGCAGGGTTGAAGCTATACGGACATTGTCACTTCCTAGATCCAAAAAGGAGGTCCAATATTTTTTGGGAAAAATTAATTTTTTGAGAAGGTTTGTGTCAAACTTTGCTGAGTTGGTTAAGTATATCACAGCCATGTTGAGGAAAGGTAATGAAATCAAATGGACTGTTAAGTCTCGTAATTCTTTTGATCAGATAAATAAATATTTGACTGAAGCCTCGGTTCTTATCATCCCATACTACTTCAAGTATTTTCTTATTTTTTCTTTCGCTTCTTTTGATACAGTAGCTGTTGTTTTATTGTAGAAGAACGTTGAAGGCTTAGAGTAGCCCATTGCCTTTTTCAGTAGGGCATTGAGAGATGTTGAGTTAAAATATGACATCATGGATAAGCAAGCCTATGCATTGGTTCAAGCTCTCAAGTCCTTCAGAGTTTATGTGTGGCATTCAAGAGTCACTTCTTATGTTCCATCAGCTGTTGTAAAGGAAATTCTTATTCAGCCTGATATAGACGGAAAAATGAGCAAGTGGATTGATAAAATCCTTGAATTTGATCTAGAAATTAAGCCTACCAAATTGGTTAAAGGCTAGGGTTTAGCCAAGTTGTTGGCTGAATCAAATTGCTCAGCATTGGGGGTAAACTTCAACAACTAATGTTCAGAAAATCAGCAGGCTGAATTAACTGACAAAGGTTCTCAAGTCACCCCTACATTGGCAGATTGTAGCTGGTACAAGGACATTATATTTTTCCTATAGAATTTACAGCCTCCAGATGGTATGGAAAAGAACAAGGTGAGAGCCTTAAAACTCAAATCAATAAAGCAATACCTTGTTGATCAATTTTTGTATTGGAAAGAACCATTAGGAGTGCTTTTGAGGTGCCTAGACCAACAAGAAGCCCAAAAGATTATCTCTGATTTTCATGACAGTTTGTGTAGGGGGCATCATTTTTGGAGGAATATTGTTTATAAGATTCTCAGAGCTGGTTACTTCTGGCCCAGTTTGTTCACTGATGTTTGTGCCAAGGTTAGAGCATGTCTTAAGTGTCAGAAATTCTCTGGAAAGCAGCATCTCAAGTCTTTGCCATTAAAACCTATGGCAGCTTCGGGACCCTTTCAATAGTGGGGCCTAGATTTTATAGGACAAATTCATCCTGCTTCTAGTGGTCAACATAGATGGATTTTGACTTCTACAGAGTACTTTTCTAAGTGGATAGAGGTTATCCCTACAAGGAATGCTTCCCAAAAAGTGATCATTGGTTTCCTTGAAGACATTATGGAGAGGTTTGGTTGTTCGAACAGAATTGTCACTGGAAATGCTACATCTTTCAAGGATGAACCATTGATTCAGTTCTGTGAAAATTTTGGAATCACATTGGTTCACTCTACCCCTTACTATCCCCAAGGGAATGGGATTGCATAATCCTCTAACAAAAGCCTTATAAAGATCATTAAAAAGTTGTTAGAGGACAACAAAAATGCATGGGACTCAAAACTCAAGTTTTCTTTGTGGGATGATGGAGTAACAACAAAGAGAGCCCTGGGCCTTTCTCCTTTCCATCTGGTGTATGGAGTTGATTCCATTTTCCCTTCTCATCTTTCCTTACTTGTGGAAAAATTATTCCAAGATTACCAAGGGGAACCGGACAATATGATCAGAAGGATTCAGCTGCTAGTTGACGTGCAGTAGACTCAGGAGAAACTTGTAGATAAAGCACATAATCATCAACTAAAGATCAAGCAGGCATTTGACAAGAAAGTGAACAAAGAGGATTTTCAACTGGGTGATCTAGTACTCAAGTGGGACGCACCGAAGAAAGATAAAGGAAAGCACGGTAAATTTGAAGCTCTATGGATCGGTCCCTTCAATATTTCAGAGGTATTCTCTAATAACACTTTCAAGTTGCAGAATATGGAGGATGAAGAAGTTTTTGGTGGCCCTGTCAATGGGCATTTTCTGAAAAAATACTTTTCTTGAGCCATGAGTGGCTTTTCATGCCATTGTAAATATCATCTTTCTTTTATTTTTGTTTCAATAACTGACCCCATATCCCTAGGATAAGGCACTGAATCTACTCATTCTTGGTAGCTCGCAAGGGGCATGCCATCCCCTGTGGAGCTAATGTTATCACACTAAGTTTCCTTGGGTGTTTTAGTGTGTTTTCATTTTTCCTAAGCCTTAGATTTTATCTTTGCATCATCTTAGCACTAAGATTAATGCTCAGAAACAACACTAAAAAAACTCCCTAGGAGCTATGGAAAGGAAGACCGGCAATTGTGAAACACTTTAGATTTTTTGGAAGCGAATTCTACATCAAAAGAGACGATGGCAGAATGGGAAAGTTTGACTCTCGTGTGGACAAAGGAGTACTTGTTCGTTACTCAAGTACAAGGAAAGCATACAAGTGTTACAACCTAATATTGAACAATTTTGTGGAAAGCATCAACGTAACAATTGATGAAACAGGTAGACAAGAATTAAAGGAAGAACAAAATGAATCAATGGAATATATTTACGAAGAAGAAACAGAAGATGAAAAAGAAGGGGAAGATGAAGAAGATCCGACAAAAGAAGAAGAGAAAGTTCAACAAGTGCCTCGAAAGACACCTAGAAAACGAGTACAAAAGAATCATCCTTCAGATCAGATTATCAGAAACAAAGATGCAGGAATTAAGACTAGAAGAATAATGTGTTCACCAGAACAAACACACCTAGCACTCTCATCTACAATTGAACCAACCTATTTTGAAGAGGCCAGCAAGGATGAATTTTGGAATAAGGCCATGGATGAAGAATTGGATAAAATAGAGAAAAATGACACTTGGGAATTGGTTCCAAGACCAAAGGATAAGAATGTGATCGGCACAAAGTGGGTAATATAGGAATAAATCAAATGAATATGGGCAGGTTACAAGGAACAAAGATAAATTTATATGTAAAGGATATGCACATGTTGAAGGAATTGACTTTGAAGAGATATTTGTTGGATCATGTTGTCATTGATGCCAATGGTTTGATTGATTGATGTCAAAGGATTGATGTCAAGTGATTGAGTGATTGATTGATGTCAAGTGATTGATTTATTGATAGGCTTGATTGATGATTGA
>SNQJ01S0243344.1:0-13338 GCA_010110895.2 Picea sitchensis
GGGGACCCCATTTCATTTCATTGTTGATAACAACAGACATAAGAATCTCATCTCAGTTAAGGTCGTCAAATAGTCGGGGTTGTCAACAACACCACACCCGCAACCATACAACATCAGGTGGCTTCACCAAGGATGAGATCTTCGTGTTAGCTAGCAGTGTCACCTGTCCTATGGAATCCATCCCTTCAAGGATGAGGTAGTGTTTGATATTTTTACTCATTAAGGTTCCTTTTATGAACAAACTAAAGGCATGGCCAAGGCCCCCCCCTTTCTCTGATCATGACCAAATTGGTCATGGAACAATTTGAGAAACAAGCTCTCGATAGCTTTCATTTAAAACCTAAATGTTGGAAACCTTATGTCAATGACACCTTCATCATTTTGCCTCATGGACGATAGACCCTAGATCATTTTCTAACCATATATATAGCCTCTCCAAAGACATTCAATTTATTATGAAACTTCAATAAAATCAAACTCTTCCCTTCTTAGATCTCCTTACGACCATTGAACTTGATGGTTACCTTTCTCATCCAGTGTATAGGAAGAAAAATCACACCAATAGGTATTTACATGCTTCCTTCCATCACCATCCAACCCGAAAATCTATTATTCTTAATACCTTAGTTACTAGGAAAATGATCTTCCTAGAAAGAGGTTTCGAAATAATGGTTATTCCTTGTCTCATTTTAACAAATCCTTTCATAAATCCTACCACCCTATACCTTCTCAACCCCAAATTTTTTAGTTGTAGTAAACCTTGGTATATAAAAGATCCAAAATAAAATATAAATTCTTGAGCCTAATAATTAAATTCCTATCTTCATAAAATATCAAACATTTGTCCATTGGATGTAGCTTGGGTGGTTGGGAGAAATGGTTGTTATCCTCCCCACCTGGGTTCAATTCCTTGTAAGCAACATGTGATGCCCTTAATGGGTCTATAAGATACTCTTGATGTTGAGTATGTTGCTCTTGTTGTTGAGCAATCAATATCTTGTCAATCATGGCCTCCCCATGTTCTCTCACAGATTTCAGGGGGGTTTTCCGTGGACATAGAAAGCTATTGTTCTTTGGTGCCTGAAAACACATGTAAAAAAAAACCAAACGTTCAAACTATAAAGAACAAAAGAATATCGAGAAGAACCCTTAAGGCGGGGTAACACCATCAAATATTCCTTATGGAAGGAATCACTCCACAAGACATGCTTGCTACAAGAATCGACATCCAACATATGTCTAATATAATGATACTCATGTGCATTTGTACTTTCTCATGAGTATTACTAGGGGTCTATGTCAACAACTCCTTATTATTATATTGTTTCCACTTAACTACACAATGGGCCTATTTATTTCCCATCAACTATCAAGCAAGCCTATTTCATTATTATGGCGACATTTAATTCATTATCCCTTTGGGTACCTCCCTAGGTACCACATATTATCCTCCCTAGGTACTTTACATTCCACCCTCATTTGCATGTTTCATCCTTGAAACATGGGAATAATCCATACAATATGACCTACTTAGCAATGTAGCGAACTGGTACCATGAATGAGCATCCATCCATCCTAGTGAAATGTGGACATGGGGTCCAACTATGGCCTTTCCTCCTTGATCTTTATTATGTTTTCTCCCTTGGTTCCATGTGGATCTATAGTAAGTTCATTGACGCTCACACCCTTTCCTTGATGATTGTTCTTTCTCTAGGTGGTGTGGGTGGAAATATAAAAGAACCTCAACTATTGGTTCTTCTTTATTTATCTCTTCAACATGTGGTTATTTTGAGTCATTTAACTCCTTAGCTTCTTCTTCCTTTTTTACGCCCTTCTTGGGGATTTTATTCATGTGATTCTATAGGCTCTTCTCATGATTCAACCTTAGCTATCAATTCCTCTTTCTTTGACTCTTCAACATGTGGTCCCTCATATTCTTCTTTTGTTTCATGCCCTTCCTGAGGATTTTCTTCATGTGCCTCTATAGCCTCTTCTTTTGATTCAACCTTGGACTCTTCATCTGATGCATCAATGGGTATTGCAATTAGCTTCCCAGCAAGGACTTCTTCAAGTGCCCCCTTAGGCCCTTCTTATTTAGTAAGAGAAATATCTTGCAATGTAATTTTATTTTTATTATATCAAAGATTGAAAAAATTATTTCACATTAATATTAATTGCATCAATTAAGTCCATCCAAGGATATCCCAAAACCATATCCACATCATCCATATCTATAGCATGAAAACATGAATGCAACACATATTTATCCATCGTAATCTTCAAATCTGTAAAAAAATGAGCATTCTCACCTTCAACTTGCGTACTTTGATTATTATTTGTGGGAACTCGCAATCTTTTAGTTAAGTTAAGATTGATGAAATTATGCTTGCTACTAGGATTTAGAGAAATCATAACATTTTCCTACTTTAAATACATCCATTAAATTGTAATAGGAAGTGTGTGCATGAAAACAAACGCTTGGTGCTCTCTTTATCCCTTTTCCCAACATGAGACCACCTATCTAAAAATACATTTTCATATTCTTTATCTGGAAGTGCCTTCATCTTGTCATGGTTAAGCAACTTCCACCATATGGCCACATCACGTATTGAATTAACAGGGAGCCAAATTTTCCAAAACATTGTCCATGGGGACTTTGTATCTTTTATGTATTCTTCAATACTAGGACCATTGGATCGACTTGTAAAATACTTCATCCTTGTGAAAATCCAAAAAACATAACTAGGGTTTTGAAGAAATAACTTACTTTTCAATGGAGTTCCTTTATGCGACTAAGGTTTGAGGTGACTAGTGTAAAATGATCATAATGTTTGCAATACTTCTTTTATTGGCTATTGTGACAACAATTATAAAATGCAACAATCACTCTGCATCTACTGGTACTAGTTTGACTAAAATCCGAGCACTCTATCAAAACTTATTTGATCTGCAAACCATGCGGTTGTCATTGGAAAAGCCCTAAAACCGATGATTTTAAATCAACAATAACTCCACTTCCCAAACTCCGATTTGGATGATTTTTTTCAACTTGGGTGTTTTTTCGAGAGGAACTCATATATATAACTATTTTCTTCAAATTCCACACAAAAAGTTTTAGAAAATGATCTAAATGTTGTCGTCCTTTTTTTCCCTTGAAAAATATACAAAAAGAAGAAAACAATTCTTCCACTTTGTGCCTAAGAAAGAGATTTGATACCACTTGTAGTAAACCTTGATATATAAAATATCCAAATATGAAATATCAACTGTTAATCTTGAGAATTAAACCCTTGTCTTCATAAAATAACAAACATTCAAACCATAAAGAACACAAGAATCAGAGAAGAACCCTTAAGGTAGGGTAACACCGTCAAATACTCCTCATGGAAGGAATCACTCCATGAGCCATGATTTCTACAAGAATCAACATGCAACTTGTATACAATATTACGATACTCATGTGTATTTATATTTTCTCATGAGTATTCTTGGGGGTCTATGCCAACCACCCCTTGTTATTATATTATTCCCTCTTAACTACATAGTGGGCCTATTTTGTTACCCATCAACTACCAAGTGGGCCTATTCCATGATTATGGCCAAATTACATTCATTATCCCTTTGGGTACCTCCCCAGGCACACCATATTATCCTCCCTAGGTACATTACATCAATCATCAATTTCCCAAAGCTTACCTCCCTTACATCCAAAATATCACTAATAAGATTTCTAGTCTTCTTTAAAATAAAAACATCCATACTAATATCAAATCCATTAAAACCCTTCAAACTTATTTGAACTTAGTGAAATATAAAGCTTACCCACTTAAGAAACAAGGCATTTTTGAGATTCATCGTTCTTGTGGTAATACCTAGATTGGCTAGACATGGTGGTCAATTTAAACTTGTCGTAAAAAACATATTGTCAACACTAATCACAATTGTGTTTCCAAATCCAAGTTCATCGAACATTCCCACCACTCCAAGCATTGCATCTGTTTCATCAAAACCAAAATCCTAGCCAAAGCCCCACATTACTCTACTCAATGAAGTTGTTGAAATAGATACCAATCCTAATAATATTAATAAAGAGAATGGACTAAAACTTAGTCAATCCTATCCTAGACCCTCACCATCATCTTAACCCAAAACTTAATTTTTTTGCCATCCTTAAATAAACAAAAAATTGTTTGGCATTTTCTTCCCCCACTATATGGATCTCTTAGTTTGTTTTTTCTCCTTGTTAATTTCTTTCACTATTTTTTTATCATCCTTAATTCTCGTCTTTACCTTTTTCTTCTTTTCTTCTCTTCATTTCCATTTCCTCTTCTTATTTTTCTAGTTCCTTTGTTTTCTTCTTTTTTCTTCCATTTCTTTTTGTTTACTATATCTATTTCTATAACTTACCATCTTCTTTATTCATCATAACACCTAATTTCATTGACATTGTCAATCTTTCCTTTCTATTTTTGTTAACAAGGTCAATTTCTTGAATTCCTTGTCTTCTTTATTTGTCTAAACATCTATCTCCATGGGCTTTATCAATCTCTCCAACTATTTATGTACATTGTTTCACATATGTATTACATGTTTTCCCTAGACCATGGGCACAAGTTGTACCTAAAAATGTGTTGGTCTTTTAAAAATATTGAACACAATTATAATCCAAAGACATGATTGATAATTTATCAAGCTATAAAAACCTCAGTAACTCAATAATTAGAAATTATATCATTATTTAAAAACATGCAATGTAATACTTAAATATACAATTAAAAAATGTAGATTGATTTTTAAGTATATGATTAAGATTATGTACACACAGAGGACAATAACAAGATACATGCTCAACAATTTCAACCTGGAGATTTTAATTTCCCTTCTAAAGAGATACTCCTTGTTATTTGAACCAGAGGACCATGTGTTTTCCTTCCTATCTATGGAACTCCTAAGGGTTCCCTAACACCCATGTTGTTAAAGAGAAGGTTGAAACTACAGACTATAAATTATTTAGTTTGTCTTTGTTTTGAAAGGTTCTTCTACTTCCAATGTATTCAACACACCAATGATACTAAAGAATATGCAAAGAAAATGAATGTTCATTCTCTCGATACCCTATCTCATCGAACATAATATCGTGGAACAATAAGGGTTATCTTACCCCTTTTGTAAAATTATGGAAATAATAAGAAGTGTGTTTAAAGAGGTGGATATCTTTTATTTGCAAGAAGTTAAAGCATCTAGCTTCACTCTTCAAATTTTATTTGACCTAATGTTATTATTTTCTCAAGCCATGAAGAAGGAAAGGGTGGGGGGAATGACCACACTAATCTCCCCTTAGATGGTTTCATATGTCTTTAATTGAAGAGTTAACCCATCTCAACACCTTGTTTGGGTTATGCTTAATATGTCAATTTGTATGGTTGAGTTAGACAACCTATACACATCAATTGATGTTAAGGACATATTTTTTTTTGGAAATGGATAACTATGAAGCACCTTCTGTAGGTGCATTGGATTTTTTGCAATGATTTAATATGGTGGACATTGTAGAATACAAATAGGGTTGAGTAATAGAGAGAGATAAGCCTAAGTCAGTCTCAAACCTCGGATTGAACTTTATGGCCCTAACAAATTTAGGAGAAATTATTTAATTGAACTCAAGTTCACTTAAAAAATATTTAGAAAAGGGCAATCTTTTGTGCTCAAGCAATTGCATAGAAGTATAATAAAGAATTTTTTGTTGTTTTATTTGTCCAAAAGTTTTGGCCTATGCAAATGTTGGTTTAATCCACTCTCTCAAATCAATATCCAAATTACTTTTCTACATAATGGGATGCTAAGAAGATGGAGATACCAAAGTCTCATTATATTATCAATGTTTCACACTTAAAAAATAATAGTTGCTTGAATTGTAACAAGGATATATGGAACCTCTTGTCAAGGTCAAGGGTAGAAGATGATTGGAACAACCAACGAGAAGATATAATTGCTCAAATTGTCTAATTTCTCAAAAAAATTAATTGCTCAAATTGTCTCCTTTCTTAAAAGCTATTATTGTCAAATTGTAATTATTAAAAGAAAGCAAGCTAAAGTAATTATGGAGGAATTATAACATCTTGGCCATAAAATATAGAATTCCAACGTTTGGCGAGGAAGTTTGTAGTGGCCCACCATTCGTGCATCAAAACTAATGAGACAATTCCTTGTTTGACCATACCCTATTAATGTGCATATGATTATTTATAATCTTTAAAAATAAATTATGGGTTATGATATAATAAATGAAACAATGACATGTGTTATCATTTTTAGAAAATATACATGTGATTGTTTTTTTTTAAACACAATTTTATATTCATTGAAAAGTAGGTTGTGTCGATGCTAGCAGCATATTACATCTTCTCGAGTCAACAAATTTCCACAATACTATACATAGCTTAGAACATGCATCCAAAAGTTTGAACAAAATGAGAGTTCCATGTTGGCGTATAGGTAGCCATTCTAACATATGTACCCAAAAACTATATTACCTAATACTGCATACTGAGGATGACATTGATGAACACTTCCTTTGTCTTCTTTCCCTTAGTTAGATTGAGGGGAGTTGAGACCTTCAACTTCCATAGGATCACAAAACCACAAGATTGATTCTTCTTCCTTCATAATTACTTGGATTGAGTTTTATGTTCTCTAATTATTAGATGGCATTAAAGGATTTTCCACTAGCTAAGAAATAAACAAACTGTGAATTAGAATATTGCGTTCCATTTACAGAGCATCAATTATCTACTTATGAAGCAGTATAGGAACAATCCCTCTCCAGATCAGATATTTTTGAAGAAATCACTAACAAAGCACTACTATTAGCATGCATAATCTCCTTATGTTGACAAAGAACTACCTAAAATTCTTGGTTATCTCCACTACCCATGGCTTTTGTAACCTCAAAATCAACAATATAAAAAACTAGACAGTGATTCCAAAAAAAGTGAAAGAACTAAAGTATGGGATATGTAGGCCAAAGTTCTAAGAAGAAAAAAGGCATACCAGGGAACCCCAAGCCAACCTAGGTTAACCCATCCACAAGGCTCCTAGAATTTTCAAATTGAAACTAGTTTTCACTCTAGAACTTCCAAATACCTTGGACCTAAAGATCCCCTACATGATTATCAAAGAGAAAACACCAATGGTTCAGAGCTTTCCCTACCGCTCCTCTACATTTTAAAGAGTAGGAGGTTCCTTCTGTTAGAAGGGAGCAACTTCCTTCAAACCAACCCCACTAAAATTTTGTAGAGCCCCACCACTTCAAAATAAATCTAGTCTATTGCTAACCAACACTAGATAGAGACCCCACTGGAAGCAAGATAGGAAGGCTCCATAGAAAATCCTTGCCACAAAGACCCCCTCTGAATCCACCACCAAGACTACCTCTAAATAAAACCACAAGATCATCACTATAATACCAGTCGAAGCCACCACTACGAACACCACCAAATGAATAGAGACCACCACTGAAACCAACTCTAGAGCCACCACCAAGATCCAGAAAAATCAGAACCACAAGGCCTGGAAAATGCCTCGACACAAAGCCTTGAGATTCCATTATCCCACATTGCCAAGCCCAAGACAATAATGGGCATTGAATTGCCACCTAATTTACCTGCAAATGTAAATGAATTGGGGGAATGGATCATATTTCTCCATCCTTCCCAAAGCATGACCTTCCTATATTCATTAATTGATTCATGATGAGGGTTATCCATTAAAATCCACTTGTTAATAAATCTAGGCAATTGAACTAAAGCTCTTTCCCAAAGCACAACCTCCCTGTATTCGTTAATTGATTCATGATGAGGGTTATCAATTAAAATCCACCTGTTAATAAATCTAGGGGATTGAAGTTTAGTTCCCCATATTTTGATAAAATTCCTGGACTAAGATCTAATGCAAATTTATCCCATTGATCAACCTTCGAGTTTAGATCCCTTTTAATATGAAAAAAGTGACTTTGTCAAACAAAGAGAGGTATCGTTTAATTGTGGAGATGATATTTTAAGCTTGGTCCCCAATAGATTAGATTGAGCTAACATTTATTTGATGACAAACATTGTATCTCCTAAGATTATTGAGGATCTAATACCTCCCCCTTTAGTAATGGAAAGACCACACCAGAAGGCATAAGTCTCTGCCAAGTTGTTCGATACCTTTCCTAGTCCCCAAGAACGATGAACTATCTTATTTCCTCTAGTATAATGAAGATTCACACCTGCACCTACTACCCCTATATATATGTGCTTTTTGATGCATAAACTCAAAGATTGATCCTGCATGCTCCCAAGGAAAATTGGTAGTTTACATTTTGTTGTAAATAAGTTGATATTTAGGATTTAATTTTATGGAAAAAAAGAATTGATGACCTCATGTGGGTATAGACACATATGTGTATTGTTGTTTAGGATAGTTAAGGTCTTGGGTGTATTGTTTAGCATATGATATTCACGCTTGGGTACTCACATATGAATATCCATTGGTATGTGCCTTATGCAATCCACTCTTATGTTGTGTTTGTGCTTGACCTGACCAATGATGATATGATGCCTCTCAACAATTATCCTAATGTGATGGATCACCTTCATATAACCTCTCACCCAACCCTGGACGTGGCACATCATTAGGATATCTATCCCCCTAGTGGTATCTATTCCTTAGGTTGATGTTCCTGCTTGGTATCTAGTCCTCAATCACCAATTTGACTCATTTTGACCCCTTGTGATACCCATTTAAGCCATTCCCTAACTTCATGAGTTCAACTGGGGGAATAAAACCCCCAAACCTAGGTCCATGGTCACTTAGATTACCTTAAATAGGGTATAGAGCTATCCAAACTCATTTGGGACTTGCTATATATGGATTCAACTTGGGTCGAACACCCAAAAGCTTCTTAATCTCTTGGTGTTGATTGTACTGCTTATGCCTTTATGGTACCATGATTTTCAATCCACAAGTCACATAATAGAAGGTCATTTTGCACCTAAGAACCCATGGTGCCATTATAACCAAACCTACGGTATGCAACCCAGAGGATTGTATGATGGTTTTATATGACTCGAGTACCCTAACAACTAATCCAACATTTTCATAGGCCTTGAGGTTTCTCCTTTGTATATATACACTTTTATTCCTCTTTGTATGCCTTTTCCACTCATTCAAGGTTTGATATTTTTTCTTTGAAAAAACCCTAATTTTCAAGTACACGCTTGGGTTAATTGTTGATCTCCTTAATCAAGCCCCTAGGGATTCTTACAACAATCATCTCCAAAACATCTACAAGGAATCCATTGGATAGCTTGGTTCCAATCTTGGAGGTTTGATTAACTCATCCCGGGGCATCTCATTAGCATAAATCCACTCATACCTTGGAATTTTCAACCACAAAACCTTAACGGATGCTACACCATAGCTAGGGAAAGGGAGTTATCATCACATGTGTGGACACCGAGTCTATCTATTTTGCATACTTCAATTATTTATCTTTACAATAGTAGATCTAGTGTTGATTTATCTTTACAATAGTAGATCTAGTTGGGTGTGCAAGTCATACCAAGATATGGATCACTCTTAGAGAATTTTCACAACTCTCCACTTTACTCCAAGGGGGTTCATCATCTACATTAACAATTTTTGGGTGAGTTTTCTTCCATTTTCAACATTAGGGTTTTCAACTCATGAAAGGAGTTACCCGTTAATTAACCTTAGTTAGTTGGCTTGTTTTCCTTTTATAATTTGTTGGTAAAACGTAATCTAAAACCTAATTCAATTACTATAATCACCTATAGCACTAGGTTATCACTAACACGATCTTAAGGTCTTAATTAATCTAGTAGCTTACCCTCCCATTCTTATCCTCTTTTATTTTACCACAAGGTTTCACGGTTTGGCCCTAAAATCGAGTGGTGACTCTACCCTCCTTTCTTCCCTTTTTAGTAGGGTGTGTGTACTTTGGTGGTATTCCATCCCTACCCTCATGCTACATGTGGTAACATGGATTCATTCGTTCACTATATTTTGGAAACTCTAATGGAGTTCCCATAAAACCTTCCCTCTAACAAGTGAAGGCTCCCTCATCTCTTTTATTTTTGACCCCTACTTCGACCATAGGGGGTATTTTATCCTCCTTTATGAAGACAAGGAAGATTTTTCTTCTCCCTCTCTCGTCTTTCTTTAGGTTTCTCTCTAAAGTACCCCCCCCCTAGGCCTCTATCTTTCCACCATGGAATCCCTCTAGGTTATCACCATTCACAAGTTAGGTTATGTGGCTTCTCATGATATTCCTTCTTAGTCTTGTCAATCAACTTGTATTCATGGTGCTAAGACTAACTTCTCTGAGGTATTTCTTATTAACGAGGCTATAGTTTGTGGCCTTGAATCCTTTGGTGTGATTCACATCCCCTTGTAGAAGAAGAAGAGGGAAAATCCCCTCATGCATTGAACCAAGGAGAGGGTTATCACTCTTTGACTAAGGACGTTTTCTCCTCATGGGAGCCTATCTTACCTCCCTCTAGGGACCCTTCTAAACATGGGCATGCCTCATTTCCTCTCGTTTTCTAAGTGGCTCCCCTATAGTGACCTAGGGTCCAAACCATTCTTGGGTGCCTTCTTGTTATAGCCCTAAAATTCCCTACCTATGCATACATGGCATTGGCTTTTCTACTTGCACAATTTGCAAACTACTACTGAGGATCTCTCTTTAAAAAACCATTCTTTGGAGCATGTACACACCTTGTTGCACTACTTCCCCTGTACATATGCTAGCTGCATACTAGATAGCCCGCGTACATATGCGTGCCGCATACTAAACAACCTGCGTTTACCTCCAAAGTTGCAAAAAATAAAAAGTTGCAAGGAATTTGACAGAGTTTACGAGCTATTGAGGGTTTCCCAACCAATTCACCTGTTGTAGCTCGTCCCCAAACTGAATCACTATCCTTTTGTCATATAAAAGGATGTCTTGGGGTCCCATTCCAACATCAAGCATTAGAACAATGAAACTCTGCCCAAATCCCTTTTCCCTCCTTGCCCAAGTATTTGCAACCCCTTCTGAGTTTTTGCCTCAACATTCCTTCTCTAGCCTTTTCTCGTATACAATCCCTTCCCTTCCCCTGAAGTGATCAGCTGATTGTGAGAGAAAGCATTGGGATAGTGCACTTGGAGCAACATTAAGAGGAGCCCAGACAAGGTTCACAGGAGCATCGACCTACAAAGGTTGTAATTTTCGATCTTTGCATTTGAAATAAAGAATATGTTTTCCTGTCCCAAATGATATCTTTATGTTTTTCATTTGATTTATGAATAATGGTTTATATCCAACCCTAATCTTGATGAGTAGAGATAGAATATTTGTAGCGTTGTTTGCCTAAGTGTTTTTGCAGGTCATCTTTGGGAGGAGACTTGCAGTCTGGCAACTACAAAGCTGGAGGTGGTCTACATCAAACGTTGGACCAAAGGTACTACTTCTAACCTACTTTCCTATCTCTTTTTGTTCATCTATTTAGAGTGTTTGGGGTAGTTTAGGAATTAGATTGTCTTTTAATGAAGATCATAGCTCTGCCTATACTTTGACCCTGGTATAGTAATAGGGGATTTTCCCCACTAATAGAATTGGCATCTCCACTGGGGAGTCTCTCTAGGGTTTTAGAGGGAGGTTTTTGGGTTTTAATTGGCTTCTTTTATTCATTTTGAGTTTTTATCAAGTTCACTGAGTCTTTTAAGGGTCTCTGGTCACCTGCAAGGTGCCTACCAATTTTCTTTGCCTAATTAGTCTTCCTAGTATTTTTCTTTTTTGAAAAATCCCAAAGGTGTACATGCTTTTCTTTGGCTCAACCCGCGTACATACGCAGTTTGCATAGTAAACAGTTTGTGTACATACACAGGCTGCTGATGCAACAACTCACACCTCTATGTCTTGAAAGGTTTAAAAAAAGAAGAAGAATTATTTCTCTTTCCTGCCAGAAGCCTTGGGTTCCTCATGCCTTTCTTGGTCTTTACAGAGTCTCTGTTAGTGGTTTTAGCTTGGGTTAAAGATTCAGTTTCAAGATGTTTCTTGGTTTTCTTTTCCTTTCCCTAGAGGTTTAGAGTGAACTTTCAAGTTTTAGATCCTCCTTTGGTTTCTATTGAGTCCCTGGGTTTACGCAGTTGGCCTAGGCTCTGAGTCAATCTTGGGTTCTTTTCTCTTTTTATTATGTCTTTGCTTTGAAAAAAAAAAACCTCTTGTCTCTTTGTGTTTCCAAGAATTTTTGGCTTATTTTTAGCTTGATTTTTAAGAAAAATGAGTTGTATTCATCAGTTTCTTTTAGCATCTTTTGTTAGTTTTGCTTTGATTGGAAGAAAATATAAAAACAAACCTAGTTTTTTAGGTCTCTTTCTTTCTTTGCATTGTTATTTGAAACAGAAGAAGAAATTAACGTAGTGTTGTGTTTTCTTCTCATCTTGAAAGCGTTTCAAAAGAAAAATAAGAAAGAAAATCCTTCTTTACCAGTGTTCTTATAAGTTTCATTTTTTGCAAGAGTCTCAAACAACATCAGTTGCACGTTGATATGATATTAGTAAATCAAGCCTTAAAATTAACGATTAACTTAAAATATATTAGACTTTCTGTTTGTAGGGTTCAAAGACTAGTTTATGCTTTTAGGGCCTTGAAATAGGTGTGAATAGGAAACTCTTTAAGGCCATTAAAAAAAAACATTGGAATCTGAGATAGGGAGTGTCTAAAGTCCATTGTCGTAAGAGTTAGCTGGGACCCCCCTCTAACACATGGGATAAGCATGAGGTCACATAAGGAAAGGTAGAGGAGACAACCCCTCCAAAGCCAGACCGAACGTAGTGGGGATTGTATATTAAGGGTCTTTCTTGGGAATCACATTGATCGCATTTGACTATGGAGCCTCGTGGACCTTGAATCTATTTGAGATTCTCAGTTGTCTTCCAGACCAATTGACTTTGGTACCCTTGAAGGGATTCAGACTTTGTTATCCTGCTCATTACAATAATCCCGACTGTCGACTGTACCCGCCTAGTGACTGACTGTGAGTTGGCAGCCTAATTGCCAATTTTTACAGACTTACACGGGTGACTGTGGGGGTATACCACGGTACCTAGGGTGAGCATTGGATCATGCTTTGCAGAGTATAGCCAGAGGATGCTTCTGTGCTCGAGTTGTACTTGCACCGATAAGTTGCTCTAATGTTGATTGGCGTAAGTGTCCTTTGCACTAGTTAGTTGTCTGCTTGATTTTCCTTTAGGAACTTTTAGTGTGTGCTTTGTGCTCCCTAGTTTTCT
>SNQJ01S0243345.1:0-13338 GCA_010110895.2 Picea sitchensis
TCCTCATTCTCTAGAAGGGAGTGCATGTATATTGGACCATTGGGTAAGGGTGCACCAAGTATCAAGTCAATGGAATGTTTGACCTAATAGTGTAGAGGAACCCTTGTAGGTGAAGTGAAGATATCTCTATATTCTACTACAACCTTTTCCACTTGATTTTGTTCATGTTTAGAGAGATCATGTGAAGAGGTTGTGGCAGTCATGATGACCTTTTGTTCACCTTTTGATAGGACCACGATGAGGATAAACTTTGCAGTATGAGAGATTACCTTCCGGCATTGTTTTGATGAGATCGATGAAATTGCAGTAGTCAAAACTACCTCTAGTACCCTGTAGGGATGACCTCCCAAAGTAATAATGACACTACAGGGATAGAACTCATAAATAACATGACATTTCCACATACAATATTTTCCTAAAATAACATCACAAACTTTGAGTGGGGAAACATCACATAGTACCTCATCCTTGAAGGGATTGATGTCATAGGACATGCATCATTGTTGGTTGATGTGAAGGTCTCATCCCTGACTCAACCAATTGATGGTGTATGGTTGAGGGTATAGCATTGTAAAGAACTTTAGTCTCTTTATGACCTTAGCTAAGACCAAGTTATTCTATCTCCTACTATCAAAAATTAAATGTAGTGGGATCCCCTTTACTCACATCTATGAATAGAAGAGGTGATCCCCCTCCTCAAGCTCTTCTAACTCATTTGGTTGGATATTTATGGTTGTGATGGTAGAACTAGGTTCTGCATCAATGATCCACTTTATTTGTTATGAATCAGATTCTAAGTCAGGTTCCAACTCCTTTTCTTTAAGCTAATCAAACAATGACTATTACAAGTGACATTCATCAATGTTGTGCCAGGGGATTTTGTTGAACTCACGCCAATTTCTAATGTTATTCTTTGTCTTCCCATTACCCTTCTTTTCCTACAGCTTGGAATGGTTGAATTGAGGTTGGATTTCCTTGCTATGTCTCTTTTTCTATGAGTTATGGCTTCATTTACCATACTTATGTTGTTGCATATTTGCAGACCCGAACTCCCACTTATTTCATTGCTTAAAGTTTTGCTCAATTTTGACAGCATATCGATAAGCAACTCCCAGTGAGGATATGTCTGATAAATCCATATTTGTTTTATATGTACTTGTGTAGGCCACTGGGTACTTCAAAACTGGTTGTCACTCAAATTCTCTAATACCCAACTTTGAGTGCAAGGAATGTAGTATGTTGGTGTACTATGGAACTGTTTGGTCTCCCCTCTGATGCAAAGTCATTCATCTCATGTATTGATCATCATAGTTTCCAACATGGTACAATTCCTCTGTGAGGGAATAAACAAAGGCCAAAAAAGTGGGTCCTCTCTTTAATGTCATATAATCATATTTGTTGTGTATCTCCTAGTAACTTTCCCACCTATCTTTGACATAGGGGAGGGCTTTACAGAGCACGAAGGTGATATTTTCAGTGTCAATTTTTTTTTGAAGAGAGTAATAACCCTCTAACATATTTAACCATTTATCCAAAGAATATACATCTATCTGACCTTAAAATAAAGGGATATTAAAGTTAAATTATACCTTGAAGGGTGTCGCACCTCTAAAATGGTTATGTGTTGAAGTTTCCTCACCCATTGTCATCAGTCATTGAAGGATCTATGTAAATTTGTCCATCATATCATTCTTATGTCGCATGAGGGATTCCTTGAGAAACATCTTGAAAGGATCTAATGCTCCATTGTCTCTCTTTTATTCTGACATGGGAGGCTACTTGGGATAGCAAGAGCACTCATCCCTAAGTGAACTAGATCAAGACCCAACTCTCTATACCATGACCTCGTCGGGGACATGCAACGAGAAATAAAAAGAATATTTCGATGATACCATTGTTTCAAATTATATTGAGAAATAAATGGAATACATAGAAAAATATAGCAGAGAGTACAACAATACAATGAAACCCCACTTCTATTAATGAATAAAATAGTAGAATATTGTAGAACACAAACTAGATAGAATTGTGGTAGCTTATCTCTGAAGAGAAAGCGATGTCGACTACGCTCATTTACAAAAATATGAATACAAATATGTTGAAAAGGGCCTTTTATCATGAAGCCTAAAATATAAAGAGGATAAAATCATAACCATTAACACCCTAACCATGGAATATGAAACACCAAAAGTATTTTGGGCCCCGAGGTGGTTAGTTGATATGTCAACTTCTCAGAGGTGCAAAATTTTCATATGATATTTGTTTGGGGCACACAATAGCTAGTTGGAAAGAAATATCTTAGGATTACAAAATTTGACTAGGGCTAGGGAATGCTATGGAAACCCCTAGCCCATTTAATGTTCAACAAACACTATTTAGGGCCTCAAAACAACCCCAAAATTTTGGGACTTGAAAAAACATAGAAAAACTTCCAAGAATATAGAAAATCGTTGAGTCAGTGGAAGAGGTGGGCGGCCACCGATATCCACCTAGATCATATTTTCTATAGTATGCTTTGGCCTTATGTCTAGTCTCTAAAATTTCTATGATTGTGCTCCTTCTAGGTGTTCCAAATAAATAAACCTATGAATATAATCCATTCTCTATTGAGGTTAGGGTATATCAAGGGTTGTTGTCTCCAATTTTCCAAAGTTGTTGGAATACTTTGTTCATTTATGTCTAATTACTTGAATATGTTTCCCCCCCTTTCCTACAAATAGCTCACCAAGCTACATTGATTAAATAAATGTTCATCAGTATCCTCATATTGCTAGCACATAAATGACCTCAATGGACCCTCAAACCCTCAATGTCATAGTTTGTCCCAAGTGAGGTCTTTTCCATTGGCCACTTTCCATAGGAATGTTGCCACCTTGGCCATAAATTAGGCTACCAAGTATTGTCCTAGATGTGTGGGTGGTCTATGTCTAACTTCCTCATTGGAAATAATTAGGCCTCTTTCATGGTGTAAAAGTATAAACCTTGCATTCCTCGTCTTAGAATGTCTTACCCTCTTTTGTATATTACTTTCTCATCCTACAAGATTTCTCGAATCCTTCTTTTTTTCTTCTTCCTCTAATGTTGAAAGTAAGGTTTATTTTGGTTTCCATATGTTCTAAATTCAGGGATGGTGTTTTTCCTAAGTTTGTAAGTATCCTCCTACTATTTACTAACATATACTTTGTTATGAACCAAGCACTTTGAAAATGATAAAAATTCAATGAATATAATGCACTTCTAGGGGGAAGCCTCCTTTTACAATACATCCAATTCAGAAGACAAGATGAGATGCTTATACAAATGATTCTCCTTTGTTATAAATAGGAGCTAAAGTGAGAAGGATGTAACATACCACTAATATGACCTAATCCTAACTAATAAACTCATAATAAATGAATGTTAGGGCCTTAGCGACCTTAACATAACCCCTCTCTTTTAAAAAAAAAAAATTCCCTCAAAGCTTGTAATTGAGAGTATTTCTTCATGAACTGGCGATTTTCCCATGTAGCTTCTTCTAGAGGAATATTATTCCACTTTATTAGGTACTCCATAATGGTTCTAATCTGCAAATATATAGAACATCTATCTATAACTTTTTATGGCTCAAGAATCAACTTCCCTTCTTCATCTAATTCTGGAAGTTTTGTCTGCACCAACATAGTTTGCCCCAAAATCGTTTTTAGGAAAGATACATGAAAACCTTATGAATGTGAGAAGACAACAAATCTAACTCATATTCCACTTGTCCAATCATGTGAAAAATCTTGTAAGGTCCATAAAATTTTGGATCTAATTTATTATTCTTGTTATGTTTGAGATTAGATTGCTTAGAAGGCTATAGTCTCAAAAATACCAATTCACCCTCCTCGAATTTTCTTTCACTCTGATGTTGATATGCTTGTTGCTTCATCCTATTTTGTGTCATTTGAAGGTTTTCCTTAATAATTTTAAATATTTCTTTAGTCTTTTCCACATGTGAAACTATTTCCTCCACTTTGGAATGGTCCTACAAAAAATATGATATTCTAAGAACTAGATATCCATAAAGGGATTCAAATGGGGACATGTTAGTAGATGTGTGATAGGTGGTATTATACCACCATTCTGCTAGAGGAAGCCACTTCACCATTTGAGATTTCTAGTCAAAATAATAGTAACATAAATAAACCTCTAAACAATTGTTAACTATTTCTATTTGACCATATGTTTGTGGATGATATGTTGAGCTCTTAGCTAGTGTTTCTCCACTCATCTTCTATAATTCTTTCCAAAACCTTTTGGTGAATTTTGGATCTTTGTCACTTATTATTACTTTAGGATTTCCATGAAGTCTATGAATTTACTTCATGAACACTTCTTCCACTTGACTTGTTGTATATGTACTTTGGATTCCAAAAAAATGTGCATATTTTGTGAGTCTACCCATGACAACAAAAAAGGAATCCTTTCCTTCTGATTTCGGTAAACCGGTGATGAAATCCATTGATATATCTTCCCATATTTTATTACGTATAGGTAAAGGATGAAGTAAACTTGGATTTTTTATTGTTCCTCCCTTATTTATTTGGAAAACCTAACATTCTCTTACAAATTTTTGAATGTAATATTTCTTCATTCCTTCCCCCAAAAAAAATTTTTTATCCTTTGATATGTTTTAAGGAACTCTGAATGTCCTTACATCGAAGAGTCATGAGACTCCCCTAATATTTGTTTCCTCAACTTTGATTGATGGCATAAAAATTTTATACCCTTGTACTAGAGAATGTCTATCTTATATCTCGAATGTTCCATAGAGTTCATCCCTTCCTGAATAAATTGTAATTTTTGTATCATACTATTATCATTTTTCCAGTCATGGTGGGCTTCTTCCAACCACACTGGAATGGAAAATGTAATGGAATATAATCTTGAGGCTTATTCTATTCTATAAAGGGCATCTGTGACCACATTGTCCTTCCCCTTTTTGTAAATTATTTCAAAGTCAAACCCATGAATTTTTTCTACCCATTTTTGTTTCTCTTTTGATGATAATATTTTCTCCAAAAAGTACTTTCGACTATCATGGTCTATCTTGACTTTAAAATGCCTCCCATCGAGATATTGTTGCCATTTTTTTATTGCATGTAAAATTGTTGCCATTTATTTTTCATACATATATTTCACCAAGTCTTTTCCCTTTGATGTTTACTTTCAAAATCCAATGGTCTCCCTTCTTGTGTCAATATTGCTCCAATTCCTTGTCCAGATGCATCACATTTGACTATGAATGTTTGGCCAAAATCAGGTGTTGACAATACTAGTGTAAAATAGATGGTATCTTTTAAGAGTGAGAATACCAAGGTAGCCTCTTCATTCCATACAAATGATTTTTTCTTCAATAGAGAAGTGAGTGGGATTGCAATGTGTGCATAATTATTAACAAATTTCCAATAGTATCCCGTAAGACCCAAAAATCCTCTAAGACTATTGATGTTCTTAGGAGTAGGCCATTTTGTTATAGCACAGATCTTTTGAGGGTCCACCTTAACCCCTTCCCTTGAAATAATATGACCCAAATATTCTACTTCTTCTTTCCCAAAAGAACATTTGGATGTTTTTAAATACAATTGATTGTTCTCAAGAATTTGCAAGACTTGTTCCATGTATTTAATGTGTTCTTCCCATGATTTTCCATATATGAATACATCGTCAAAGAAAACCAACACAAACTTTCTAAAATAGGGTCGAAAATTTTTGTTCATAAGGCTTTGAAAATTTGAAGTAGCATTATCCAACCCAAAAGGCATGACCAAAAACTCATAGTTCCCATCATGAATTCTAAAAGTTATTTTGGGAATGTCATATTTTCTTAATCTGATCTGGTGGTATCCTGATTTAAGATCTAGCTTTGTAAAATAAGTCATTTCATGAAGCTCATATAATAGCTCATCAATATTTGGAATAGAGAATGTATCCTTCATGGTGATTTTTTTTAGATATATATAATTAGGACACATCCTCCAAGAATTATGTTTTCTTCTCACCATCATTACCAAAGATGAAAATGAACTCTTGCTTGGTTAAATAATACTCTAATCCAACATGTCTTGTACTATTTTCTCAATATCCCCCTTTTATTGATGAGGATATCTATAAGGCCTTTTATTAGTAGGAGTAGTTCCCAATATTAGTTTGATTTGGTGTTCATGATCTCTATATGGATGTAGACCTTTAGGAATTTCTTGGAAGACCCTGTAGTGCTTTTCTAATGTGCATCTTAATTCCTCTAGAATATTTTCATCTTCCTCCTTAACTTCCATAGAACAAAGTTTAACAAAAACTCCCTTTCTACCCTTTTGATATTTTCCATTCTATGAGAGTTTATGACCTAAGAAGGTCCATATTTTAACCATTTGAGCTCATATTGAATTCCTTCCAACTCAAATCTCATGAATAATTTGTTATAGTTTGTAGAAATGTTACCTAATGTTATCAGCCATTGAATCCCTAGAATAACATATACACCTCCAATGGGAATGTCATACATAGGGATTTACAAATTATGTCCTCCCATACTTAGTTTAATGTTGTGGAATTTTCCCACACAATCAATACTCCCTCCATTAGCAACCAAAACTTGAAAATTTGTCACTAGATATACAAAACAATTGAGGCTCTTTGCTAATATTTTATCAATGAAGTTATGGGTGATACTCGAGTCAATGAGCACTATAACCTTTTTTTCTTAATGTAACCTACAAAATTCATGGTTTGAAGTGTTGGCAAACCTTCCAATAAATGAACATAGATTTCACACATGTCTGAATCAATGTTGTGCACAATTTCTGCCTCGATTTCCTCCTCTTTTAATTTGACAAGTTCTTCCTCATTTCTTTGTGTAGATGCCTCCACTTCCTCTTCCTCATTATTTTCCAAGCTGAAAATTTCCGTTTCTTTACTTTTACACCATTTTGACCATTTGTTGTTACAACCAAAGCATATTCCTTTTGCTCTTATTTCCTCCATTTATTTCTATGATATTCGAGTAGGTTGAGGTACAATTGTCTTATGAACCCCAAAATGATATTTGCTTCCTGCATACGCTCCAATGGTAAAATTTTGTGTAGCCTTATTCTTGGCTTTAATTTGATGAGAAAATTGCATATATTCCATAATATTTTTAGGATTTTTTAGGAAAATCTCATGCTTAATGTATTCTTTTAATCCACCCATGTAATATTCCAACAAATCTTCATCACTTATGTTATCCACCCTTGTGGCCAATACTTGAAATTCTGAATTATAATCTTCAATGTCACCTAAGTGATTGATTCTTTTCCATTGACTGAAGTAGTCTTGTTCCCAAAATTTGTCATATTTTTCTTCTAAGTCTCTTGTAAATAAACCCCAAGTGTAATGATAAGAATGGGGCTTCCTTTTATATACCCACTCATACCATTGATACAGTTTTATCTCAAAGTTCAAATTTTCTTTGTGAATCATTTTCTTATCATCCATAATATTATGCAGTTCAAAATATTTCTCTATTTGGTTCACCCAGGTAAAGATCTTTGTTCCATCAAACTTCCTTAATTTAACATTGGGAAGGTTCACTCCTTTTGGAGACCATCCATAAGTTACTTCGTTATTGGAGTTAAATACCCCTGGAAAATTCTTATTATTGCAAAGTTGTTCAACCTAAATACTACCTTTATTTTCATGGGTCCCTTTAGACACCTTATCAATTTTAGGCAACCTCCCATTTAAGGCTTCTATAATATTTTGTTCCATTTTTTCCAACTTTTTGACCATTTGTTCCAACTTTCCATCCAGTTTTTGTTCCAACTATTTCATGTGTTCCTTATTTTCATCCATATTATTTTCCATTTATGTTTGAGTATTCATAAAATCAACCTATTTCACTGACATATCCTTCAATTCATTGATTTGATTGTCCAATTTAGATAACTAGTTTTTGTATCTCCTCATTTTCTTTAAGAGTCATGGAGGAGCTTTCTGAATGTTTAATTGTTGAAGTAAATTTTGGATTTTTCTTTGGACCCATGGGAAAAAGTTACTAGGTCCTAAGGAAAAGGGAGTGTGACGTTCTATAGCTCTATGATATATGTGCAGGGCCCAACAATAATACTTGGCCCAATATCTCAGGTCACTAACTAGGGAGTTTTAATTGTTCCCTTAGACGTACTACCCGACTACCCAAGTACTAGAAAGTGGTCTTCCCAAGTGTTTTTCTTGGTGTACTATAGCAGCAAGACAACCAAATATCTTATCTAAGGTTGGTTTTATGTATACCTGATCCGAAAAGATCTTTTACATGACTATGGTTGAATTATTAAGCATGTGTTGATTAACCAATTAGGAAGCTTATTGAAAGAGGAAGAAGATATGAGAATATATCATAGCCACATAAATATGTATAGAACTGAAATTAAGTAATAAATAGCAGCAAACCATAACACCAATGTGATAATGGAGATCGACAATCTCGCCTTATCTTAGTGGGCTTTGTTTGTTTGAAGCTTTACAAGTACATCATGGTAGTGTCAAATGGTTACAACAATGATATGTTCATGTTCTAACAGATCTCATGAACCCATCAAAACTGACGACACCCAAATCGAATGAACAAGGCTCCCAGAAATGGCCCGCAAAGGTGCGCTCCTCAATAGCATCCCTGCATAACAATGGCTTTTGGCTCAAAAATCTTGTATCATAAACCTGTTCTAAACCACCACTGATCTCTCCATGGCCTCAAGAAGGATTTTTTTATATAGGCCTGAAGTTGGTTATCATTTCCCCAACTTCCTCCCAAGATCTGACCTAAAAAAGAGCCCAATATCTCCCAATATTAGCCAAAATCTCCAAAAATTGGCTAATAATATTCATAAAAATCACTATAATATGGTTAATAAACCCATTTTTCCACATTATTTAGGATAATCCCCCCACGATGGGTACATGCCCTCCTAAACATGGTCACATTGTGAATATATGGCCAAGCGCTAGCCCAAAGGGTTGCGCACTGGCCTCTAGCCCATAAATTGTGGTCAGATTGACGCATTTCATAGGATCACAACCCATCGTTTGTGCCCGACGATTGGTTATAGCCACGAGTATTATGGTAACAACACCGAGAAGCATGCCCCCCCACCTGTGGCTCAACCGTATAGTGGAGTTCCCCGTGTATTAGCAGTTGTGGTTATATGACATAGCTCATGACCAGGGGTCAGGTAGTTACAACGGTAAGACTTATAACTCCACGCAAGTGGTAATGTATGGTGGTGGTCGAAAGTGATATGGTTGGACTGTGGGCTAGGGCTTAGACCCCAGCCCTTTTCCGCCATCAATTTACATTCCACACCAACTTAATTAATATAATGTGGGTTGTTTAAGACAACTGATGTGGTGGCGCAATGGTATCTGACTCTTCTACAAAGTCACTAGTCCATGTAGGTCCTGTGTTCAAATCCTTGGAATTCATACAATTTTTCAACCAAATGACCAACACCTTGGTGCCATGTGGCAACCCACATCTAGGCCATGTGGTACCACCCCATTCGTTGATTCTGATGCTACTTGTCAACCATCGGATGGTCCACATATACTTCCCAATCAACAACCGTACCTACCACTTGTCTTCCTAGTCAACATCGTACCCTACCACGTGTCACCATACAGTAGGGCCACATGGCACCTCTACGAATGTGTCACCCTTCCAATGGTGACACATGTCACATCCTGGTTGGTCCACGTCAATTGTACGAAACCTCTGCCACATCAATTGTACATCCTGCCAACTATGCCTATGCCACATGTCATGTTTCCACATCAGCATGATGACATCATGTTGATGTCAGTATTGACTTTTTTACTATTGACCTGTTTGACTTTTTGCCTATTTGGAAAAATGAACAAAACACGATATCAGGAGCATACGACGTTTGTTTGAGCCCATTCAAGTTATGTTGGGTTTGTATTGATGGGACCTATGCACACATTTGTTTTGAAGCCATTATGAAAACATTTATTTTTAGGCCTTTATGAGCCCCATCAAGCTCCTAGATCTGAATCTGGATCACACCTCCCCACTAAAGGACCTTTTAGTCCCCAAAAGGTTACAAGAATGGAATTTGACTGATTACATACTCATACAGAGAAAAAAAAACACAATGTTGTACAAAAATGATGTTATAATAGGTCATCATTTCAACATGTGTGATTACATTAATGTAAGCAAAATACAATGAAGTTGTGACATCCACTTATGGAAAAACCAAGTGGTTGGTTTCCTTCCTTCATGGTGTTCCTCTTGCTTCACTGGTAATCCTTCTTCCTTCATGAGTTCATGCAAAATCCTTTTGTCCTTCCTTGGACGAAGCTCCGGTTTAAGCTTCCAACAACTAGCCTTCTGATGTCCACTCTTGCTGCAATAATTGCAGCGAGTTTTTGGCATCCAGACCTATTTTCCTTTCTCTTTCTTCTGTTGTAGAGTTGAGCCTTTATGTTGTGTTTCCTTCCTGGTTGACATAGGTTTCTTGTACAAATTTTTTCTCTTCCAACACTTGGCAACACAATGCTTGGGTGAATGACAATAAATACATGGATAAGTATTCCACAAGTTCTGGATTACTTGATTATGCTTATTATAATCAAAAGGAGAATTGGTAAAAACATGACCATTATACCTTCCATGATGATCTTTACTTTTCTTTGGGGATGACTTGCATTCACTACCACAATCCTGAAGTGATGCGCCATTATCTTTCATGAAGTGTTCCTGCAATGTCTTAAGCTGGCCCTTTGAAGAATTACTTGTTTTCGAAGTTTTGGAACCCATCTTGCAGGATGCTCCAAGCTCCACTTCACCATATCCAAATACTAAATATCAAGGCCTTTCCACAACCTCAATAGGATTCACTATACATTGGCCCTCAATTCCAAGGCCCTTTCCTTCTTCATAACCCATCTTGGTTAGTATTCTCAAACCTACACCTTTTGTATGTTTTTCAAATGCACCAAAACCATCTTGATGGGGATAAAGAGAAATTGGTGAGCAAACTTCAGTGCATACCTGAGATGTGTTTTCTGAAATAGATGTAAAAGGAACTTCCTTTAATCTTTCTTTTCCTTTGTTGTTCTTTGATCCTTTCACTTGAATTGTGCTCTTTCGTTCCAAGCAGTCTTTATACAACACTTTCACCATCTCGGCCATGAATAACACCGAATTTTTGAACTCCTTCTCATCATGAGAAAGTCCTGTTTTAGATGCCATTTTCTCACTTGAGATGAGCTCTTCCCTAGTTAACATGCAAAAATCAAATTCCAAATGTCAACTAGCTCCAATACCACTTGATCTCGAAAAGATCTTTTACACGACTATGGTTGTGTTATTAAGCATATGTTGATTAACCAATTAGGAATCTTAATGAAAGAGGAAGAATATATGAGAATATATCACATCCACTTAAATATGTACAAAACTGAAATGAAGCAATAAACAACAACAAACCATAACAATAATGTGATAACGAAGTTCGACAATCTCGCCTACGTCTTCGGGCCTTGTCTCATTTGGCTTTGATTATTTTTGTTCGAATATTTACAAGTACATAATGATAGTGCCAAAAGGTTACAACAATGATTTGTTCATTTTCTACCAAATCTCATGAACCCGTCAAAACTGACGACACCCAAATCAGATGAACGAGGCTCCCAGAAATGGCTCGCAAAGGTGCACTCCTCAATAGCATCCCTGCATAACAATGGCTTTTGGCTCAACAATCTGGCAACATAAACCTATTTTGAACCACCATTGATCTCTCCATGGCCTCAAGAAGACTTGGTTTATATAGGCCTGAAGTTGGTTATCATTTCTCCAACTTCCTCCCAAGATCTAGCCTCAAAAAGAGCCCAATATCTCCCAATATTAGCCAAAATCTCCAAAAACTGACTAATAATATTCATAAAAATAACTATAATATGGTTAATAAACCCACTTTTCCACATTATTTTGGATAATCCCCCCAATATGGGCACACTCCCCCCTAAACATGGTCACATTGTGCATATATGGCCAAGTGTCAGCTCAAAGGACTGTGCGCTGGCCTCTAGCCCGTAAACTGTGGTCAAATTGACGCATTTCATAGGACCAAGACCCATCATTTGTGCCCGACTATTAGTTATAGCCTCAGTTATTATGGTAACAACACCAAGAACCATGGCCCCGCACCTGTGTCTCAACCATATAGTGGAGTGCCCCGTGTATTAGCAGCTATGGTTATATGGCATAGCTCGCGACCAGGGGTCAGGCCGTTACAACGGTAAGAGTTATAACTCCACACAAGTGGTATTGTATGGTGGTGGTTTCAAGTGGTATGGTAGGACCGTGGGCTGGGGATTAGACCCCAACCCTTTTCCACTGTCAATTTACATTCCACACCAACTTAATTAATATAATGTGGGTTGTTTAAAACAACTGATGCGGTGGCGCAATGGTATCTGACTCTTCTGCCAAGTCACTAGTCCACGGAGGTCCTGTGTTCAAATCCCCTAAAGTCATACAATTTTTCAACCAAACTACCAACACCTTGGTGCCATGTGGCATCCCACGTTTGGGCCACGTGGCATCACCCCATTCTCTAATTCTGATGCCACTTGTTAACTATCAGATGGTCCACGCATATTGCCCACTAAGTAATTGTACCTGCCACATGTCTTCCCAGTCAGCGCCATACCCTGCCCTATGTCACCGTATAGTAGAGCCATGTGGCACCTGTATGAATGTGCCACGTGTCACCCTTCCAGTGGTGACATGTGTCACATCCTGGTTGGTCCACGTCAGCTATATGAAAACTATGCTATGTCAGTTGTACGACTTGCCAACTATGCATCTGCCATGTTAGCATGATGACACCAGCATTGAATTTTTTACTGTTGACCTATTTGACTTTTTGCATGTTTGGAAAAATGAACAAAACGTGATATTAGGAGCATACGACGTCCGTTTGATATCGTTCAAGTTGCATTGGGTTCGTATCAATGATACCTACGGACATGTATGTTTTGAAGTCATTCTGAGAACATTGATTTTTAGGCCTTTCTGAGCCCCATCAAGCTCCTGGATCTGAATTTGGATCAATACACCTAGGGGACTTCCTATATACCCCAAAGGTACATGGAATTGAGATTCCATCTACAACTATTGTCTAATGTGGTACTACTTGAAGGGGTACTAGTAGGGGTTATAGGAGTTTCCAACTAGGTGAAACAATGTGTTTCCAACCACATGAAACCATGTGTATTTCCTGCATGTATTTTTTCCCAACCACAGTTTTACTC
>SNQJ01S0243348.1:0-13337 GCA_010110895.2 Picea sitchensis
TTTGACTTGGGTTTAGATTTTGAACTGGACGACGATTTGTTTAGGGGTGTCGTTTTAAGAATTTATTAAGGCGTTATTGTCTTAGGGATATTTAGGTTTGTTTCCTTCATCCACATGAATGCGACGTGCCCTTCAGGACGCACCACGTGCACCAAAAGTGCCACTCGCCTCGTTCAATTCCTTTGTGCGACGTGCCCTTCAGGATGCACCACGTGCTCCAAGGGTGCCACTCGCTTCTTTTGTTTCTTTTGTGCGACGTGCCCTTCAGGATGCACCATGTGCTCCAAGGGTGCCACTCACCAACAAGACTGATTGGCAGACATCTATAACCCCTGGAGTCAACACTCCGCCAGGTGAACTTGTGGGAGACTAAGGGTTCTAAGGAATAAGGCCCCCACCTTATTGCGCGCCCCTTAGAATCATCGTGAGTGGCTGTCGCAGTCTGCCCTTACGGAATTGTGGATCCTCTCGAACTAAGTAATCGTTAACCTACAGTTCGAGCCATGGCGGGAGTGCTAGTAGGCGGTGGCAGGGTTGTTGTCCACCCCTCTCCCTCAACCTCTCTGGAAATTGTGTGTGGCCCCTTTACTCCATATGTGAGTATGGTCGACAAGCTATCGTTAGCCTGCATCATCGAAAATTGTGTCAGAACATGTCAACGTCAAATCATCAAATCAATGAAATATCACAATAAATAAATCAACCCAAATAGCACATTCCCTGACTCAATTCGGAGTCCAAGGTGTTCCACCGATGCCTCTACATCCTCAAGGTCAAAAACCCTGCACACTCAATAAAACTGAGTCAATAGCACTTGTCTACATCAAATAGTAAAACATCATGTCATCTGTCAATCACATCATAATCAAGTATAAATGGTTTAACATCATAAAAGTCCAGATCACTTGCGAGCAAGTGTCCTCAAAGAATAAGTTTGCTCAGTGCACCAGAGTGGGATGTTACAAGATAGTTCTCACAATAGGGAGAGTTATGTTCAAATGAGATACAAATGATCTCTATTTATACAAAATGTTCTAAACATAGTTTGTCTCCAAGGCTAGGGTAAAATACAAGATAAGGGTTCAACATCCGTTATCTTTCCCCTTTACATAGAATAATACTTTTTAATTCATTTTTTTGCACATGAAGTAAACCCTAAATTAAGACGTCACCCTTCTAGGGTGACGTTTTGACAATTTTCCAAGTCATTGGAGTAGGCTATGGGTGAAATAGGCCTATAAAGGCCAATTTTATTTTATCCAATCCTCTTATCCAATTTTCCATGGCTTCCTCCTTCAAAATGTGGTGATTTTCCTCAACCACCAACAAACCATAGCCCTACTATGACGTCAAGCCCTTAAGGGTGACATTTTGGACTTCTTAGGAAAAACATTTTGGTGGTAGGGGATAGGTTATGTCCTCCATGATGTCTTCTAGTACTCCAAAGGCATGTCTTCATCATCATGCATGTGGGCCTTGGTACCCAACCTTTGGGATTGAATCCCCATGGAATCCAAATCTACGCTTGTTTCTCCAAAACTATCCACCAGCTGGGTCCTGCAAAGACAAATGGATACACCCTCCAAGGATCTCAATTAAAATGCATCATGATGAGTAAATAAAATAAATGAGAGATACAACTGAGCATGTACATCCAAAACCGCCTCATCAAATTAAACAATTACTTAAATTCCCTCTGCAACTTACTAAGTTTAGGTATGGGAGGGTTGATAAGGTGACCTATTGGGTGAATCGTCCCCTAGATAAAGGAGTGTTTCTCATTTGGAACCCCCTATAAGACACGTGGAAACAATGATATGGATGGGAGAAGGAACTTTGGGCATCATATTCATGACATACAAGGGGCTGTAGAATCTCATTTATAGGTGTCTTTGAAGAGGGTGCATTGCACCTTCATTTTCAATGCATCTTTTTTCCAAACCTATTTAATCCCATTAATTAATTAATAATCCAAAACCTTGGTTAATCCCTATTAGTGATTCTATTAGCTTGGGGGGTAGTACCATAAGGACACTTGAAGCTATAGGTACATAGAGTTCCATATGTAAGGAAAGAAAGGGACATTGTGTAAGTGTACAGACCTCAACAAGTGGGCATATTTACATAATGTTAATTTTATTCTGCAGGTCTTTGGATTTTAAGATCAAGTGTTTCATTTCTCTCAAGACCTATTTAGGAGAGCATCTGGAAGGGTCATAACTAGGATTTTATATTCTTCCAACTCTCTCCCATTTGGGCCTTCAACCCCTTCATCCCGTGAAATGAGGAACAACCGCTTTTTTTGTCAATACAACAAAAAATACAAAAAGGTAAGGATATTTGGGGATGACGTGTGGAAAGTGACAAGTATGATCAGGAATGGCATGATGACTCATCAAGGGAACCTCCCAGTAGAAAACCCATCCCTAAGGGTGACCACTTACTAGGCTACAATGTAAACCACCAAGGTGAAATAGGGTAAAGAGTATAAGTTACAAGAAGGTGTTACATAATCAAAAGCAGTTATAAATGAAACAAACTCAAATGCCTCAAATATTAAAATGACACTCACCATAATACATGGCTCGTACCTCATGGAGCAACACCCAATGTCTTCTAGACCAAGCTATTGTGATGGATACCATTGTGATGAACCTGCAGTTTTCATGGTGAGGTGGGTCTCTATTTGTGCAAGCGAAACTTGTTGGTCAACTTGTTTGTTGATACTCCATGTATACAAATTGAGGACCTCAAGAAATCAACTCCCTAATTGTCCCTAGAATTTGGGGATAACACATTATGTTCCAGAATTGTGTATGCATATATTTTTGTATAACATTAATTTATTTGCATGCACATGTTTTCTGCATAATTTAGAGGTATGGGAAGGAATTTAGGTTCCTGTATGAGAAACAAAGTCATGGAGGATGACCAAGGATCCTATATTCATGACGAGGAATTCATACATCTATATGTTAGCATGGAAAATGATGAGGCAATTTCTAATGGAAGAAGAGAAAAGAAAGATCTTGTAACTATGAGAAGCTTGCAGAGAGAAGTGTAGAGGGATAGGGAATATAATGAGAAGATTATGAAATCCTAGGAAGAGATAATGTAGAGCTTGAAGATGTTGCAAAAGAAAGAGACTAAAGACACTCACACAAAAAAAGTAGCTAGTGATAGACAAGTGACAGCATCCAGATCCCATAGGAGAAAGTATGAGAATGGGAATGAGAGGAAATCAATGACTATGAGAAAGAGTGATCATTCCCTATGGAAATCCAATACAAGAGATCTTTCAAGTTCAAGGATATGGAGCATCCCATGTCAGGAAATGAGAGACACTTCGACACTAATCCTAGAAGAAGACAAGAATAATTTAATCAAGAATGTAAATGAAAAATAAATCACATTACATAGATATTTTACCCTATAAACTCAAACTGGGAAAACCAACATTCCTTGATATTTCTACTATCTTTTTTTCTTATTCAATATGAATAAAATGTTACCTATCTAACCTTGGTATACACCTAAGACATAATCAACATCATACCCTTTGCATGTGAAAGAAAAACCATGTAGCCAATCCAACTTATGCATGACCAGTAACCTCTAAATTATACACTCTTGGTGTTTATCAATTCATTAAAGATTAAAGATTAACATTTATGGCCTTACAACTCGCCTCTTTATAAGTTGTATAGAAGGAAAAACCCTAAATACATGGCTCCCAAAAATGGTTACATATCCATTCGAATCATTGGCTATAAATGCCATGAATCTCAGGATTATGTTATAGTCGACGCCAAGTCAGAATACTAGTGATCCTTCATTAGGTATTTAGTTGGTCGCCACACGCCCACCTGTCAACCTCTTGTCTGTTGACCTCTTTGAATTATTGTCGATTCCTTTTCCATGTCAAACCGCTTTGACCTTCAACTTCAAATTTACCCATTTGACTAACTTTCACCTTGGACTTTCTCTCGATCTAACTCAAACCTTGAACTTCTATCAATCAATGTTGACTTTGACCGTCAGTTGATCTACCTCGACTAGGGTTTCATTGCAAAGAATATAGCAACCCAACATTCTCCCACTTGTTGTCTTCTTTGTTGAAACAAAGACATTCCTAAACTTTCATTCATAGATCTAGGAATTTAATTCCCATTGCCTCTCTGCACCAAGAGAACTTCACAACACTCACAAACTTGGTCAATGCATCTACTATGTTTTCCAATGTGTCTACTTTCTATAGCAACACCTTTTTACTTTCCACCATATCTCTTACGAAATGGTATTGTACATCAATGTTCTAATTCTTTGAATAATAAGTAGGGTTCTTTTCCATAAATATTGGGCTTTGACTTTCGCAACTTATCTTCATATCTCTCTGCTCAAACTCGATGCCTTAAAAGAACCTTTGCATCCATACCAATTATTTTCTTCCATGAGTGGCCACCATGTATTCACCTTATATTTTTGACAAGGATATGACCTCCTATTGCTTACTCATCCAACTTATTTCTCCACTAAACATGTTAAAGAAATATTTGTTGGTCAACCTTTGTCAATCCAAATCTCCATGCCAGTCGGAGTCGACAAAGCCATGTACATTTAATTTACAATTGTCACCTCTAGGTTTTCCTTGGTAGTAGATATCATAGTCCCTCATGCCACACAAATAATTTAATACTCTCTTGACATATGTATAGTGCTCCTTTCCAAGTATCGACATGTACTTTCTCAACACTCCCACTGCATCGACAATGTTTGGTCGAGTGTAAACCATTTAATACATTAGAATACAAACAACACTTACATAGGGAACATGTTCCATGTCCTCTATTTCTTCATGTGTCTTTGGAAATTGTTCATCAATTAGCCTTTCTCCCATAGGAATTGACACCTTCATTAGTTTCCAATCCTTCATGTTGAAACATTTCAGAACTGTTTCAATGTACTTCATCTGATTCAACTAGATATTCATAGCAACTCGATCTCTCTTAATGTACATTATTAGAATGAAGTTAGTTTCTCTGAGATCCTTCATGTCAAACTTTTAGCATAACTTCTTCTTCACCTCCTTTTTTGCATCCATGTTGTTTCCAATCAGCAACATGTCATCGAACTACAAAGCTACATATACGAAATTCCCATCTTCTTCCTTGGAATATATGCAATGATCAACTTTGCTTCTCACAAATCCCAAAATAAGTATGTATGTGTAGAAATTATGGTACCACATCCTTAGCGATTGTTTTAGACCATAAAGGGATATTTTCAGTTTGCACACCAACTCTTTCTTATCCTTTACTACAAATCCTTCAGGTTGTTTCATGTAGGTTTCTTCTTCCAGGTCCCCATGTAAGAACATTTTCTTCACATCCATATGTTATATTTCTATATCAAATGTTGTAGACAAATACATTAGTACTATAATGGTATTTAATTTTTCAACAGCAGAAAAAATCTCATCGAATTCAACTCCCTCAACATGGCAATATCCTTTCACTACCAATTGAGATTTGAACTTCTCGACGTGTGGTGCATCATTAATCTTATTCTTGAATACCCATTTTCTACCGATGATATTTATTCCACTAAGTAGCTTGAATAAATCCCATGTCTCATTCTTGTACAAGGATTCCATCTCTTCGACCATGGAATCCTTCCAGAGTTTACTCTCTATTGAGTTGACTGCCTCACTGCATGAGTTGGGATCATCATTGATGGTAGTTAACATAAATTCAAAATGGAAGTTGGATGGAAAATACCTTTTGACTAGTTTTCTTACTCATTTTTACCTCCTTACTACCAGAGTCTTTTGTTCCACCTATTCATCTAATTCAGTCGACTCATTTGAATCATTTTCTTCCTTTCTCGGTTCAAACCACACCATCTCAAGGTTATTCTTGATCTAAACAATATATTCAGGCTCACACTTACCTCCGACTTCTATGAATACCACATCTCCACTTTACACTGTTCTCCTTGATGCATTATCCCATAGATTATATCCTTTCGTTCCTTATTTGTACCCATTCAAAATACATTTGAATTCCTTCTTGTCTACCTTGCTCTTGTTTTCCTTGGGAACATTCAAAAATGCATCACAAAGAAATACTTTGAGATGTGAAATCCAAGGCTTCTTACCCAACCATACCTCATATGGAGTCATGTCAACTAGCACCGATGAAGGAGACATATTCACCATATATATTACAGTGTTGACAACCTCTGCCTAGAATTCTTGTGTGAACCCAACACCATTGAGCATGATCCTTTCCTTGTCCATCAACATTTTGTTTATTCTCTTGGAAAATCCATTTTTGTGTGGGGTAGTGTGGTATTTTGGTTTGCTATGCCACACTACTTACAAAACTGATCAAATTATTTTCTACATAATTCACCATCATTGTCAGCTCTTAGTACCTTAATATTTTTATCTGTTTGGTTTTCTACAAGAGATTTAGACTCTTTAAATTTCTTGAAAACCTCTGATTTCTTCTTCAGGAAATATATCCATGTCTTCCTGGAAAAATAATCTATGAAGGAGACATAATACATGCATCCTGATATGAAAAATAATCTATGAAGAGGGGCGCCAACCCTCTCATATTTTGAATTTAAATTAAGGGAATTTAATGTTTGTAAGGTTGTTAGAGCCAAAAGGATGTGCCTATATGCAAGATTTAGATGTAGATAGCCTTTAATGGTTGTAAGGCTAGGATCTAGATCCGATTCGGACTAGACAACCATTCATTGAAAATGAATGTAATTAATGAGAGTAGGTAGCTTGGAGGGAAGAGCTCAAGGATCCCCTCTTTGTAAAAATATCCTTTTGTATCTGTAGGATTGAGCATTGAGAAGAGAAGAGAGGAGAGCCAAGACTCTTTCAAAATCTGAGCTCAAACACATTGTAAAAACATGCACTTTACATTAATAAAAAGAGGAGTTTTTCTTGCATGTTACTCTGTGTATGTTGATGAATGTATTTATGTGTGTTCTTTATATACTGTAGATGTTTGTTAGGTATGCATTTGCAGGGACAGATAAGTTCTGCTATCTGTGGATTGTTTGACTTCATGTTTGGGATTCTTTGAGGCTTCATGCCAAGAGGGTGTTACAGAACACCGTGGGTTCTGTAAGCCAGTGCAAGGAGTGCACTTCTAAATTCTATGGAATTTGGACAAGGACGTGCTAGGAGGGCACACCAAATGAAGTCACTGACTCGAGGCGGATCCTCAAGGTTGTTGAACAACTTGAAGGATAGACTCTGCAGAAGAAGGCACATAGGAAGACAAAATCTCTGAGGAGTTTTGTAGAAGCTCTTCCAGGGGGGCATCGAGCAGGTGCAGATTGTGCACAAAAGAACTCTACTGTGAGTTCAAAGGGTAATCAGAATCACTAAGGATTCTGGAAACTCTGCCATGTGGGCATTGAGTGGATGTGCAGAGTGCACAGGAAAGAACTCCTTTGAGTTCTGGAACAAAGAAGATTCTAGGAGAGAATCTTCACAGGGTTGTTGAATACCCTGTAGGCTCAACAAAGAGTTGCTTGAGCGAGAGATTGCCAAGAGGGCATCAGATTCTCCATCTGAGGGAGAGAAAAAGGTTAAGTCCCTTAGAGGTATGATCAACAGAGAAGCTCAGGATAGACAACACCTTCGTGTGTGAAGGGACCCTGCAAGGAGTGCAGAGGTCGAATAATCCTTTCCGGATTCCAAGAAGACAAAGATCATGAGAAATAGTGCCTTTGTGCACAGAGAAATGGATGCAAGGAGTGCAGAAAGTCAAGGAAACCCTTCAAGGTTTCACAGTCCTGAAGCTCATGAGGGAAAGCATCTTCAAGAATGCAGGTGAGACCAAGGATACAGGCTCGCAAGAGAATCAAAAGTTGAGACCTTTGATACTTGGTAAATCTTCCAACTCAGGAAGAAGTGTAGGCTCAAGGGAGGAGATACAGCTGCCGTCGGATTGAGTAGAGGAAAATATCTGGATCGTTGAAGTTCACGTCCAAGCGCACGCAGAAGAGCGCAAGGGAAGAAAAAATCTGGGTCGTCATATCTAGAACAGATAGTTGATAATCATCAGATATGGGAGGAGTTTCACGAGATTTAATCTCGCATGCGCAAAGGAAAGGGACCACGAAATCTTGAAAGGATCAAGACCATCCATCGTTGAAGAGGATGCGTGGCGAAAATATGAGGACCCATCAGGGTTTCAGACATTAGGAGTTCGAGAGGTAAGAGTCGGGATGGAGGAAGTCTCGATTCATGAAGTCCCGAAGACATCAGAGGTGCCCATCTAGGAGGACGCTTGTCACGAGATCCTCATATCTCAGGGATTCAGCATTGAAGAGCTGAACGGGGAAGTCTTTTGACTTCATGAGTTTTGAAGTCCCGAAGTGATCAGGACCTTCCATCTGTGGAGGACGCATGGAAGTGATCAGGGAACTACTGGGATTTTGAAGGGACCGTTGAGTTATCTCATGGATTCAGTGTTCGAGAGTTTGGAGAGGATAGGCCAATCTCTTGATTCTGTGAAGCTCCAAATAGTGAGGAGTAGGAACAATCATTGGATCCAGGTCACCAGAGGACCGTTGGATCAAAAACTTCACCATTTTGTGTGCTCGGAGGTTCGAAGGTTGAGAAGAGTCACTTTCTACAGCAGAAGTCATGAAGTGCCGAGAGCCGAGGCTCGTGCAAACACGTGGCACATCTATCAGGTGGGGACCGCATGGTTAACAGGTGGACACTTGTCGCCTGGGAAAGAGTCAACCATTCATTGACCATCGCATTTTAGAGATTTGCAAGAAACGACCACGAGAGCTCGACGTTCCAACTCGCAAGATTGAGAATTGCGAGAAGTGCAAAAAAGAGGCTTGTTTCAAGGCCTTGGTCAGAGCGTTGTGGTCACTTGAAGAAGTGGAGCTCGCGCCTACTTCTTATTCGCATAGGTGGGGTTTCTGAAGGACCTGTGGATCAGGTATTCATTGAAGGTTTCAGCGAGGAACCAAAGGAGCCTCTTCGGCTCAAGGAGTTTAGAATGATCCTGTAGCGGATCATGGCCCGAGGGTCAGGGGTATGCGCCAAAGTGGTATCAGAGCCTCCATTCATCTATTTTAGGCAGAGGGAGAAAAGTAATACTCTGATACACATCAAAGTGGTATCAGAGCTTGACTCTGTTTTCATATTGCATTCAGAGGAAGCAAGAGGAGAGAGAGTACTCTGGTATGCATCAGTTTGGTATCAAAGGCAGCTTGGAGAGACAGGCAGAAGGAAGACAGAGTGTTGGAAACTCCATGGTGATTGTTGCAGGTGTGCAACAGTCAAAAGGCAGTTAGGAGGACTGTAGGAGATGCTGGAAGTGCTCTTAGTTGCAGAGTGACAACAACAGGTTTTCCAGGAGGGTAGATAGAAGGCAGCAAGATGACTACTGAAGGCCATGGACAGGTTGGAAAGAAGAACCCAGAGTAGATGAGTAAAGCTGAAATAGATGAAGAGCTCACCAAGATCAGAGTGAATATGGAAGAACTTGCACTACGGATGCAACAGGATGCAAAGTCACGATGGGTATATGAATGGCCCATGAAAGCGAAGGTAAAATGGCCAGTCAGGGAATTGTTGGCCAGAAGACAATGAATACTTTTAAAAGGATGGTTGAGGCATGCTGAAAGCCTCAGGAATGCTGAGAAAGAGGTGGTTCAGGTATGTGAACTAGAGACTGGGAGAAATCTCAGTGATGATGATACTGAGGATGGGATGAGATCAGCTGAAGATCTCATAGACTGCTAAGATGGCAGAACATAAATTCCCAATTGCCAGGTGGGCAATGAGATGAGGTCGCTGCGGGATCTCATAGACTATCAGGAGGACAGCGAGGGAATTTCGCATTGCCAGGAGGGAAATGAGATGAGATCACTGCAGGATCTTATAGACTGCCAAGAGGGCAGGATCGAAAATTCAGATTGTTAGGTAGGCAATAAGATGAGACCCAAGAATCTCATAGACTGCCAAGAGGGAAGTAGAGAAATCTCACACTTCCAGGAGGGAAAGGAAGATCATATGAGCTCATATCTGAGTTCATATCAGCAAGGACAGTGGACAGAGAAGGGGGATCATAGGAATCTTCTGATGATTGGGGGAATGGGGATATTCTTGCCACATTGCCCAGGGGAGGTAGAAGTATGTGTTCTTGATGTAGCAGCAGAAGGATAGCTAGTATTGACTATCAAGGAAGAGGAAGCATTGGAGAAGATGTTAGAGACTACCCAAGAAGAGGAAGATGAGCATTCTGAGGAATGGCTCAACATTTTCATCCAGGAAGCTGAGAAGACTGCAAAACTAGAGCTTGCAGTAGAAAAATAAGAAGAGGCAGACAACATGAGCTTCGCTGATCTTTGCGAGCAGATTGAAGCCCTGGAGAAAAGGGTGAAGGTACAAGGCATGCACATCCAACAGATCAGGTTGGAAGCAGACGAAGGTGAATTCTAGTCTGAGGAGCAGCTGGAGAGAGCTGGAGATACACTACCAGGAGAGATGGCAGCAACAACACTGTCATAGGGAGAAGTTGAGCAGCAGCTTAGTAATGAGATTGCAGAATTGAAATCTGCCATAGAGTGGGAAGTTAAGACCACAAGAGGTGGGGGAGATGGCATGGGGGATCATGATGATCTGCCCATTGGCAGAGAAGAAATGAAGCCGAGGAGACTGCATGAACAGAGCCAACCATTGTAGTAGTTGGACGAAATGATTGAGAAGATCAGGAAGCTGATGTTGAAGTCAGCACAAGAGACTGCCAGCAGGGAGAAGTTGAGCAGAAGGCAGACAGCGTCAACAGTGGAGCAACGGAAGAAAAAGCAGCAAGAGTAGTAGAGATATGGAGCAGAGGAACAACTCCAAAGAGTTGTTTGGGATCCAGGTGGATTTCAACAGCTAGGGTGGAGATCTCATGAGCACGAGCTCATGAATTTTTCACAGCAGAGGAGTATGATGCAGGAGCATCACTCCCAAGCTAGCCATGCGCTAGCCAGCCATCCTACTCAGCGCATTCAAGGAAGAGGGGTGACAACCCTCTCATATTTTGAATTTAAATTAACGACATTTAATATTTGTAAGGTTGTTAGAGCCAAAAGGTCATGCCTATACGTAGGCTTTAGATGTAGATAGCCTTTAATGGTTGTAAGGCTGGGATCTAGATCTGATTCGGACTAGATAGCCATTCATTGAAAATGAATGTAATTAATGAGAGTAGGTAGCTTGGAGGGAAGATCTTGAGGAGCCCCTCTTTGTAAAAAGATCTTTTTGTATCTATAGGATTGAGTATTGAGAAGAGAAGAGAGGAGAGTCGAGACTCTATCAAATTTTGAGCTCGAACACATTGTAAAAAGAGGCACTTTACATTAATAAAAAGAGTAGCTTTTCCTCCATGTTACTCTGTGTATGTTGATGAATGTCTTTAAGTGTGTTCTTTATATGATGTAGATGTATGTTAGGTATGCATTTGCAGGGACATATAAGTTCTTCTATCTGTGGACTCTTTGACTTCAGGTTTAGGATTCTTTGAGGCTTCATTCCAAGAGGGTGTGATAGAACGCTGCGGGTTCTGTAAGCCAGTGCAAGGAGTGCACTTCTAAATTCTGTGGAATTTGGACAAGGACATGCTAGGAGGGCACACCAGCTGAATTCACTGACTCGAGGAGAATCCTCAAGGTTGCTAAACACCTTGAAGGATAGACTGTGTAGAAGAAGGCACAAAGGAAGACAAAATATCTGAGGAGTTATGTAGAAGCTCTACTAGGGGGGCATCGAGCAGGTGCAGATTGTGCATAGAAGAACTCTACTGTGAGTTCAAAGGGAAATCAGAATCACTGAGGATTCTGGAAACTCTGCCAGGTGGGCATTGAGTGGATGTGCGGAGTGCACAGGAAAGAACTCCTTTGAGTTCTGGAACAAAGAAGACTCCAGGAGTGAACCTTCACAGGGTTGTTGAATACCCTGTAGGCTCAGCAAGGAGTTACTTGAGTGAGAGATTGCCAAGAGGGCATCAGATTCTCCATCTGTGGGAGAAAAAAAGGTTAAGTCCCTTAGAGGTCTGAGAAACAGAGAAGCTTAGGACAGACAACACCTTCATGTGTGGAAGGACCCTGCAAGGAGTGCAAAGGTCTAAGAATCCTTTACGGATTCAAGGAAGACAAAGCTCAGGAGAAACAATGCCTTTGTGCACAGAGAAATAGCTGCAAGGAGTGCAAGAAGTCAGGGAAACCCTTCAAGGTTTCATAGTCCCGAAGCTAAGGAGGGATAGAGTCTTCAAGAATGTAGGCGAGACCAAGGATACAGGCTCACAAGAGAATCAAAAGCTGAGACCTTTGATACTTGGGAAATCTTTCAACTCGGGAAGAAGTCTAGGCTCGAGGGAGGAGCTATAGCTGTCGTCGGATCGAGTAGAGGAAAAGATCTGGATCGTTGAATTTCACATCCAGGCACACGAAGAAGAGAGCAAGGGAATAACATATCTGGGTCATCAAATCTAGAACAGATAGCCGATAATCATCATATCTAGGAGGAGTTTCACGAGATTTAATCTCACATGCGCAGAGGAAAGGGACCACGAAATCCCCAAAGGATCAAGACCGTCCATCGTTTAAGAGGACGTGTGGTGAAAATATGACGACCCATCATGGTTTTAGACATTGGGAGTTCGAGAGGTAAGAGTTGGGATGGAGGAAGTCTCAATTCACGAAGTCCCGAAGACATTAGAGCCGCCCATCTAGGAGGATGTGTGTCACAAGATCCTCATATCTCGGGGATTCAACATCGGAGAGTTGAACGGGGAAGTCTTTCGACTTCACGACTTGTGAAGTCTGGAAGTGATCAGGACCATCCATCTATGGAGGATGCGTGGAAGTGATCAGGGAACTATTGGGAGTTCAAAGGGACCATTGAGTTATCTTGTGGATTCAAAGTTCGGGAGTTTGGAGAGGATAGGTCAAGCTCTTGATTCCACGAAGCTCCGAATAGTGAGGAGTAGGGACAACTGTTGGATCCAGGTCACCGGAGGACCATTGGATCAGAACCTTTGCCATTTTGTGCACTTGGAGGTTCGGAGCTTGAGAAGAGTCACTTTCGACCGTAGAAGTCGCGAAGTGTCGAGAGTCGAGGCTTGTGAGAACACATGGCACATCCATCAGGTGGGGACCATGTGTGATCCGGATTATTTTCGGCACGAAATGAGAGCGGAGATATAATAAAGAAATGCACAGAGATATTGCATATATTCGATAATATAACATAAATGTATCAGAGATGCAACCATAAACATAGATCTACAGTA
>SNQJ01S0243349.1:0-13337 GCA_010110895.2 Picea sitchensis
TTCATTGGGACAATAGTTGAAAGGAAAATAAACAACACTTTTCATTCATTTAACTTTTCATCTAGATAATATAAGAACACACACAATATTGAGAAAACACAGTCTGTCACCAAAAATTGTATTCACCGGGTGGGAAACTTAATGGTTTTATGCTTCAAGGCCTAGCCAAAATCCTGATGCTTGATCACTACAAAAAATGAACCCTTTTACATTCAAAAATCCATCTATTTATATTTATCCAGCGAGGGTTCAATTACCTATCTAGGATAAAAACTCTAAAGTTAAACTTTACATCAAAATCATATCATGTAGGTTCAACTTCATTGTTGTTGCCTAATTACAATCTGTAAACATTTTTTTAAACTCTAAGGAGTTGAGTTGAAGTGTCGTTCATAACTCCCCATTAGTTTGACCTCAAAAACATTGTTCTTATAAAAAAACATAAATTTATTACAAGTGGAAACAGTGCCTCTGACTAAACCAAAACAAAATTATATTTGTGCAACTAGAACTTATTATTGATAACTGAAGTAAAACATATGCATAGAAAAACATCTTCATAAGTTGTTGTTGGCATAGACCAAAAATGGAGACAAATATTGAAAATTTGTAGACTAAGATGGCACAGATCTCGAATTCCTTTACCCTTTGACAGTATTGGACACTTAGATTATTTCCTTAAAAAAAATGCATGTTTTCTAATGCTTCTTTTGCAGATTCTAATACGTTTTCTATAGCTTATTATGTTTCATATCAAGATCCTATTTTTGTTTTTGTAGACTCTGAATTTTTTGTCTCATGTCATCCTTTTGTTGCTTGATATCTTGCACCTGGTGGTTGTCATCCATCTCCCTGTCAGCTTTAACTTTTTTCTTGATTAATGCCTTTAATTTTTTTCCATTCTTGTGCACCTTCTCTTCCTCTGTAATAGGTTTATTGAGTTCAATGGAAAGCTTGTATTTCCTTGGCCTCATTTCGTATTTGGGTTCTTTCTCACGTTTTTTATCAATAGTCTCTCTCACAGGTTCCTGCATCATCAATGTTTTTCCTTTGATATTTGTTTTGACATCATGGGGAACCTACTTTGGGGGAATCTCTGCATCTGGAGTTATGTCATCATAGTCATGCTCAGGGTTTGTACCAAAATCCATCACATTTTGTTTAGATTCCATATATGTGGGGTAATTTGTTTTTACAACAACATAATTTACACTCGAGGTCTCTCCTTGACTCCATTTATGTCTTTCCTTATCCCTTGTCATCCCTTTCAATGTATGTATATCCCTCTCCTCCATAGTGGAAAATTTGGAGAGGTATTCTTCAGTATCCTCATCCTCAATTACTATGGGATTTTGGTCTTTTAAGGATGGATTAAACAATGCCTTGGAGTTCAACCTTAATTGGTTTGTGAGCTTGGTTTTTTTATAGGGTTTGTTGGGAATTTCAAGGACTTGTATCCCTTTCCTCTTTTTACTAGACTTAGCCTCAGGGGATTCCTTAATCAGGGAATCTACTGGAAAAAATTATGTTGCAACAATCTCAGGACCAGTTGGTTTAGTACCCCTCTATTTTCTTGTTCTTGACTTGGGAGTTTTGTTCTTTTTCATGGTAGTCGGTGTAGTTTTATCCTCAGAATTTCCAGGTGATAGTGGGCCTGTTGGGATGGATTGTTATTCTACCTATATGATATAGTTCTTGACATACACTTTTCCACTTTCCATCTTTCTCGGTTTTGTTGTAGAGGACCTTAATTGTCTTTGAGGGATTTCCTCTCTTGGTGGAGTAATTGAATTTTCTTTCTCATATCAAGTTCCCCCCTTTTTTAGGTGTGGTAGTATTTTTGGCTTCTTAGGTAGATTTCGATGAACACCCAGGTTCAACAGAAACCCTAGCTTCTTGGTTAGCCTCATCCCTCTCTTCTTCTGGTTGTGGATCAACTTCATGCCCTTCCTCCTATAACCCTAATGACTCCTATAAATACTTCTAGGTAATTTTTATTTCATTTAAAGTAAAGAGAACCAAAATTTTAATGAAACCCTAGTGATATAAGATTCTATGAGTAGATTCGTGGTAATTCTGGAATCTCTTATAAATTTTAGTTAACCTCTTAATAAAATAGAAGGGGAGGTTTAGTTCCATGTCATTGTTTAAGTGCATAAGGAATTGAAGGTGATAACAGTGAACAATTGAGAATATACCTTCTCTCATGATATACCTTTGAAATGTAGTGATAATTCCCCCTCACTCTTCTTTAATCCACTAAATTGAGATTCCCTGACTCCAATCAGGGTTTTTGTGTTCTTCCACTAGAAACTTGTTTCGTATTTCAGCTGGCAATTTTCCCTTTTTAAACCATCTCTCACCACTAATCGGGAGAGTTCACACCCCAGTGATGAAGTTCTCTATAATATGAATGGTAGTGTCCCTGAGTTGAGTCTGAAATCCATCGAAATTATGCGAAAAGAGAGGGGCCACTCATGTGTGATTTTCGTCGAAGGCACATGTAAAGTTGAACCATTCTCCTCTGATAAATATATCTCTTATTTCTAGAATTGCTTCGAATTCGATGCATGTTGGCTTTGTTCTGTTCAATTTCCAATGCTCTCGGAGTGACACAATTGTGTTCTAGATACTCTTTTTGAAAGTGATGGTCGAATGTATCCATTATTTGGGGTTCATTTACCACCGGTAATGATAATTACACGTAGCCCTACAATAATAACAACTCAAGGCACAAACATGGAAGATTGTTAGAACAAAGTTTGTAATGATGGTTAAATTGGTGGAAACACGCATGATATTGAGGGAAGAGGGATATCTAAATGCGTGCGAGGTGCCAACATAGCCAACACATCATTATTAAAACTTCTAAATATTTTTTGAACGTCAAAACTCATAAAACAAAACCTTTTATGTTGTTTGCAAGAATAGGGGAATTCTTGCAATCAGTATCTTTTTACATTAAAAGGCCTAAGTTAACCCATATGCAACCGAGCAGTTACATAACCATGGTGGTGTGTCTTATTAAATTCAAATCATGACTTGTATTAACCTTATAAAGAGCAAGGAAATGATGAAACACAAATAGGAAGATAAAAATAAATTTAAATGACTCAACACACCATTGAAGAGAAACTAAGTAAAAACTAGGTTCACAGATGGATGGATTGATGGAGGAATAGAAGGAAGAGGTGCATACCTAGGATTTAAAACATTCCAAAAATATATAGGAGATTCTAATCAACTCCTCTCGACGTCAATCGACCCTTTTTTATCAGCTCCATTCCAATCAATCTCTTCTAAACATGATCAACCATTTTCGATAAGGTCATTCTCGATCGAACCAACTCCTTCCCGACCCGAACAATGCTTTATTACCTAATCATATATTTCTTATATAAACATCTCATTATGATATGATATACTCCAATCTAACCATACCTTCTCAACATGAACAACTCTTTTCAAACCAATCGTATCTTCCCAACCAACGTTTTTCCCAATCTGACCAACTCTTCCTGATCTGATCAAGTTTTTCTCAACTGACCAACTCATTCCCAACAAAACCACAATGTATATTTTAAGCTTGTACAATATTTTACTGCAAACATATTTTCAATAATAGAACAAAAAATATACAATGGCAAATACAAACATTACATAGAGTTTTTTCCCTCGAAACACAAACCGGGAAAACGAGCATATTCTATATTCATTCATCTCATACATTGTTTACAATAAAATATAAATAGAGGATCCAAAATCATCCAAAACCCTAATCCAATTACCTGGATTAGTCAACAACCCTAATTCCTTAATCGAAAATAGAAAACCATGTGCCGAAAAACTGCTCATAAATGGACAAAAAAATCGAGGAAAAAACAAATTTCGATGGCACTGCCCCTAGACCCCCATGTAGGGGGGATCCACCCCCCTGTAACCTCCCAAGGGGGGGCCTATAGGCCCCCACTCTTACCCCCCCTATGCTTCTGGCACAACATAGATACTATATCTAGTCGTGCAAATAATATAACACATATCCAACACACATTTAGGGAGTGGTTTTTAAACATCCATATCTTGGGCTACAATGTCGGAATTTATCCCATGATACCTAATTGGAAAGGTATATATCATAGGAATTAAATGGAAGATGTATTTAGGTCATAAAATGGATAGAAAATCCCAAAAATCGTAGAGAATAGAAAACAACAAATTTGTGGGGAAAATGGATTGTGCAGACTTTAGACATCCATATTTGGGGATACATGCAATGAAATTAGGCTCGGGATAGCTCACTGGAAATATAGAAGAGAGTATAAAATTATAAAACAACAAGAATTGACAAATTGAAGGTCAAATTTTATTTTTTTTGGTAGCATCGAATAGGTACTTCCACATAGGCATGTGTTTTGCATATGGAAGTAGTCGAAAATATTCTAGTCTTGAGTTTACTTTAGTTAGAAGGAATTAACTAAAGTAAAATTGTATTTATTAGTGAATTGAGTTATTTAAGGAAATGATTATCGTGAAACATGTAATTTAAATATTCAGTGGGTGTGAGAATTAATCCCAACCATTGATCACTTTGACAATTAGAAATAGATTGTAACTCATGATTATAAAAGTAAGGCTAGGAGGAGGAAGACACTTGTGCTGAGGGAGTCGACATAGTATGGAATTTGAGAGGAATTCACTTGGTGAGAGACCAAGGTAGGGAATTATGTGAGATACAATTGTGAGATACTTGGTGATATACCAAGGTTGAGGATAGAAAAGAAGGACTTTTTCTAGAAAGGAGTGTAAGAGCAAAGAAGGAATTTTCTTACACTAGAGTGAAGAGATCTCACTAGTTGGGTGAACAAAGTTCAACCAAGTATTGATGAGAGGGTTGAATCACAAAGGAAATTGATTCAATATCTTTCATAGGTGGAGATGGACTTCCATCTAGAGGTCGTACAGGTCAAGTAGGAGAGAGAGCAGAAGCAACCATAGGTGGGTTTGAAAGGATAGAGATCAGAGGGAAGAGAAGAGTTGTACAGATCTTGTTGTACGACACTTCCATACACATCCATGGGTCTTAGAGGCTACGTGTGTGGATATCCATGGGTCAAATAAGGACAATTAGAAGACATCCACAAGCCACAGAATGTAAATCCACGGATGCATTGGGAAACATGTTGGTATAAGGTCGTACAAAAGCAAAGGAGTTTCCAGGTTTGTCTGCATTGTATAATTCTCTCAGTGGGACATTATCCATGTTATGGGAGCCCTGATTTGACCTTAATAAAATCATCATTGGAATGGTTTTCTCTCTAGGGTTTTTCTAGGGGTTTACCCAAATCTTGGTGTTCTTATGTGTCTGATTTGGTTTCCTTTTTTATTCTTTTGATGCATGTTTCATTGAGTAACCTAGATATGCTTTCATTCAGTAAATATATGTTGCTTGGACTTAACTACGCGGTGATAGGTTGAAGGGAAATATAGACATGGTATCATATCATACCAAGGGTTGAATCCTCTTTAGAAAATAAACATTGTATCAGAGCCAAGGCTTTGAAGGAAAGAGGGAGACTCGTATCTAAAGGGAGGAAACCAAGAGGACAGATCTTATTAGGTAGATAACCAACAGATGAAATCAAAGGACATATTTTCAAGGAAACAAAGGTACTAGGAAGAACATGTGTTTTTTCAAGGGAATCCATGAGTCATAGTGTGGACAGGAGTAGACATTTGTAGGTCACAGAAGGCCAGGGTGCAGATATTTGTAGGTCAAAGAAGGCCAGGGTGCAGATATCTGTAGGTCAAAGAAGGAAAAGTCATGGATAGTTTCTACAGGAAAATACAAGGTAGTTACAACAAAGGGTTTTCATATCAGATCATGAATATGGTGAACACATTGAAGATTGAGGACATGTTAGAAGGGGAAACAAACTTACAGGCTTGGAAGGCCATGTTTCTTCTTCTATTAGAGGATAATGACCTAAAAGATTATGTTTAGGTTGTGCTTGTAGATCCTATGGATCCACAAGAATTGGTAGTTCACAAGAAGAAGGAAGTGAAGTCCAAGAAGGTGTTTCTATAATCGATGAAAGATCACTTGTTTCCACACATTTCTGAGAATAAATCCTCCAAGGAAATGTATGATGCTTTGTTGAGTCTATACCAAAACAAGAATACAAGAAGGTTGCTACATTTGAAACACTAGGTTCAAGTTGTTAGGATATCTAGTAAAGACACAGTTGTAAATTATCTTATGAAGATTACACAGATCTGATATCATCTAGTAGTGATTGGTGAGACAATACAAGATGTCTAGTTGGTGAATGTAGCATTGATAGGTCCTCCCAAGTCTTTGGAAAATTTTGTTCAGGGGATATGTGCATGAGAGACACTGCCATGTTTTGATAGACTATGGACTAATTTTATTCATGAGAAGACTTGGTTAGAGTATGAGGATGGTTTGAAGAGGATCCATGAAAAGACCTTTGTTATTGCCAGTTAGGAAAGGAAGGGAAGGTTCAAGAATATTGCTAGTTGTTATAGAAAAAATTTCCTCACCCCATGCAACTTGCTTGGATGGCCTTTTCATTTCCCTATGCAGAATTGAAGTCCCCTTTTTTACTTCCCAAAGAAAAATAATAATATTTTTCCACATATATGCACCCTACTAGTTAGACAACATGTGTATATGCAGGTTTCACCACTATAGCCCACGTACATCAAGTTTGGTTCTTAAAATTAAAAATTGTGTTGGGTTTCCATGTCATGTCATGAGATCCATGATCCTTGACCTTCCATATACTAGAAACATTCTAACTCGTCCCTTCATTTCCATTTGAAGGATATAAATTGAGCCATATCCAAGCCGTGGAGGGGGAGAGAATTCAAATTTTGGAGAGCAAAGATACTCTGGAGAAATTTCTACTTCACATTGAGTCGGCATCCCTTTATCCTTTCAAGTCTAAACATATCATTTAGCCCCCAAGATCTTCCTTATTTGATGGAGAACCTCATTGTATCCTTTATATGAAATTTCATTTGGTGAAGGATTGAAGTAGTCAAGGCCCAACTAGAAGGGACTTAGTTTCTCGGTTCCGAGATGTGCCGACACAAAAGTTTGTCACTTGTATACTTCTCTTGATTATTTTAATAGAAATATTATTTTCTTGTCCAATTGATATCTTGCAAATATTTGAATTATTATTCCCTAGGTGTATTTGTCATGTATGTTAATGGATTATGCTATTTTATATGCTAAAATTATATATTATCACCATATGCTTGTGTATCTTGGTTGCTGAGGACAATTTGCAGGTATAAATATTTGAGTTGCGTGCTCAACAGTGGTCTTCATCGAATGTCTGAACGAGGTAGGCTCTTGGCCTTGTCTTGTTAGCATTTAATTTATATAGCATACTTGAGATTAGAGTTAATTTTTGTAGTCATTTTGTCTATTTTAGTTTACCCTGTTATCACATGCTAATTTTTATTGTGGGAAATCAAGATTTCAGAATCTAGCGAGATGCTAAATTGGTTTAGAATCCTGATAAACCAAGGAAGCGGCTAAATCTAGTAGGGAGAGGCTAAATATGGTAGGGCACTAAGCTAATGGGACCCAATATGTCGTGGATCATGAAATCTCCAGATCAACGATCGAGGATGATTTTGGGGAGAGAAACTGTGCAGAGGTTAATTTCAGAAAGCGGGTTGAAATCTAAACCATAGTTTTCATTTGGGGCTTTGTCGTGCCACCAGGTTCATTTCGGGGAGAAAAGCAGGTCTCCTCAACCAACCTTCTCGCACCCTCAAAAAATAGAAAACTAAACAATGCAATAACTTGGCACACTAGTTACGCTTGTTTCCAGAAAGAGAATCATATACAAAGTATTTCATGACTTTCAATGGAAGGAGATAGTCTAGCTAGGTAAGGCCAAATATAGTTTTCCATGGCCTAGAAAATAATTTCCATAGGTCAATGAAAGACAACGAATCACACAAAGGGTCGAGACAGAGTCAGAGGATGAAGCGAGGGATTGAAAATCCATGGAAGCCAGCATCTGGATTAGGAAACCTTTCTTTCTAATAATTGCAATCAGTTTAAGAACCGAAACGTTTCTTTGTAATCATTGTCATCAGTTTCAGAAACCTAAAAATTTCTTTGCAATCACTGTAATCGGTTTCAAAATGAAGGAACTTAGCTTGTATAAATATTTGGAGTTCCAAATGTATTATAAGTTGGCAGAGGTGCAAGGGCACAATCTTAGTTATTTGGAACTCGAATGTAATTTTCTAAATCTTAATTGAATACACATGTAGAAGTCTTGAAGTTTCCATGAAAATATTCTAATGGTGGTGATCTGAGTTTTTTCTCCTTTCTTTGTAAGTATTTCTCGTATTTCTGATTTCATTTTCACTGTCTTATGTTTAAATTGGATAGTCAAAGGCCCAGAATTCATCTTGTGATGCTCTTGACTGAAGCAATTTAAACGGTGTTAAGTTCTTCCTAACTAATTCAGAATTCATTTATTTAATACTCTGATGTAGTTATATGTTTTCTTTTCTTCCTACACTCTGCAAATTTACAAATTATAACTCATATTTATCTCCTCATTTAGCCTTTATCCTCTGGAGAGTTATATCGACCAGTCAGTGTTTCCATTCGTTTTCAAAATTTTGACTCCATATCCCTAAGTGGCCCTCCCCTTCCTTGCCAACAAAATTATAAAAATAAAAAAAAATGAAAAAATGTAGCCATTGATTATCAAAGAAATATCAAGTGACAGAAGAGAGACCTCTCTGAGTTGAGTAGGCTAGTACCTAGCTCTAAAGTTGGTTTGTAGCTTACCTTTTTCCTTTGTTTTATCAACCAAACAAATTTACAGAGTGATAACATTCTGGCATCGTTGTCGGGGACGAAAGTTGCATTTTACCTGGGAGAAATGACAAGGTTTAGACCTAAGTTATGATGGTGGATAGAGGTCAGACACAAGAAGGATGTACATTTCCAATAGGTGACTCCAATCAAGATTAAAATTTGATTTTGAGACTCCACTAGAGGACGAGATCCATTGACATAGGTATGAAAGGACATCATGGGAGAAAAAAAGTACCTAAAGTTGAGTTTTTTCCAAGACATAATATTTTTTGTTATTAATTACCTTCTGTCCTTTCCTGGACATGCTAAACAATTTTTTCTTTACTTGTTGCATTCAAATGATGATCATAAAAAACTTTCACTTGTATATCCTTCTCTTAAAGTTGTACATATATATCCTCATTGTATCACTGATTTTGATCAAAATCTTCCATCTGAGCCGTGTGTTGACCATAGCCAAGTTGATGAGCCTTATGAAATCAAGGTTGATGTCTCACCTCATGTACCTGAACCAAAACCCTCCAAGATTCAGAATGGATACAAACCTTTAAAATTACCTCACATCCTTCACAATTTTCCTCCAAATAAGTATAAGTACCTACTTTTGTTTGATGGAGAACCTAATTCCATCACATCTAAAAAACACATCCATGATTTTGAACATTTTATAGATTTGTTTGAGATTGATCACACGATGTTTTTATGAGGGCCTTCTCTCAATACTTGAAAGGGGATACCAACGACTGGTTTAAACACTTGCAGCCAGAGACAATTAGCTCATGGGAGGAATTGAAGAATGTATTTTTGAAATTTTGGGGCAAGAGGAAATCTTTGGATCTACATCTTACATAGTTCTATTCTTTGAAAAGGTAGAGAAATGAAACTATTTATACATTTAGTAGAAGGTTTTCCAGTATTTATTACAAGTTTCCCCAAAAGATTCAACCCACTAAAGTTATTTCCATGCTCCATTATGCAACAACCTTTCACCGAAATTTGTCTTTCCTTATGATGGAAAGAATATCTAAGTCCTTACAGCAAATGTTTAATGATACTCGGGAGATTCAACAAAATATTCAAACATGTAAACAAATTCGAAATGAGGAGTTACATGCTAAAGAACATGAGAGTGAATATGAGCATAAAACAGTTTATTTGAATATTGAGCAGAGGGTTAATAATATCATATGTCCTCTTGAAGTTTTAAATGTTAATTATTTTGCAAAGGATTATATTCCACTTATTGAAAAAGAAGATGTCAATTTAGCTTTTGATCCATCTCATGATAAGCATGGGGCTGATAGTTTTATGTATTCATTTGTAGGTAGTCAAGAAAATGAATTTGCAAATTAGTTTGTTGAAGAGCAAGTTGATGTCCCAAGCTCTTCCTTGTTAGATGACATTGCAGATGTTGTTGATTTGCCTATATATGATGATTATGATGATGATTATGATGTTCACTTCCTAGAAAAAATAGTTTCATGTTCTCTATCATAAAATTTTCATTTTCAGAAGTGTAATGAGAACAATCAATCTACATATCAAAATTACAAAGAAGAATATGAAGAAAGTATAGAATCAGCTGAAGGAAATTCTTTACCTTTATGATTTTCTTCGTTTAAATTGTTGAAAGAAAATTTTAAGATCATCAATGAAGGAAAGGAATGTGTGATGATGCCAAATCACATTGATTCACTGGAACAAATTGACAAGTAATTGCAGCAATCTTCTCATGTTCTTGATGACCATGTTGCTTGTTATACAAAAGGTTTTATCAGTTCAAAATTGCAGTCATTGTTCGAAGATGAATCTGAAAATGTAGATGATGAGGAGTTGAAAGTTGATGTCCTGAATTGTTTTGATATTGGTTTGAATTTGGATCCATGTCATCATGAGAAAGAAACTCATTGTTTTATGTATGCACTTGTAGACATCCATAAATCTGAATTTGCAGATTAGCCTGCAAAATAACAAGCCACTGCCTCAATTTTCTTGTTTGATGACATTACAGAGATTTTTGGCAAACCCATGTATGATAAGTACAATGATGAATATGAAGTTGACTTTTTAGAACAAGCAATTGCACTTTCCAAATCTGGAAATGATTATGTTCAGCGATCCAAATAAATCAAAAAATGTGCATATGACAGCAGTGAAGAAAATGAAGAAAGTTTTGAATCGGGTGAAAGAACTTTGCCATTGTGTTTTACTTCTTTCAAATTGCTGAAGCAAAATGTTTATAATGTTTCAAATAAAAAATCCTCTAGGAATGAGGTTGAATATGAAGAAAGTAGTGGACTTGCCAATGAAAATTTTCTTCCATTATGTTTTTATTATTTTGAATTGTTGAAAGTAAATCACGAGTTAACAGAGGAAGCAGGGAACTCTGACCTCATTCATAGTTCCATTTTTTTACATGAGAAAATTGTTATCAGTGAGGAAGACCAAAAACCTTCTCATACATTTAATGACCATGTTGTTGATTACATGGAAGGTTATTTCAGTTCAAATTTGCAACCTATGATCAACTACCATCTTGGAAATAAAGATGATGGTTAATCAACATCAGAGTTAGATATGGATTGCTTGCCACTAGGGGTTTCATTTCAGCCAACAGTGTCTTCTGATTCAGAAGATTGTTATTTCCTGCAGTCTCAGTAGATTTTTCAGCCTCTTTGTGGCAATCAATAGGTTGAACTACATGAAAACAAGTATGCAGTGGAATGGGTGAAACATGATTGTTGTTTTATGCATGTTTTAGAGGATCCATTTTCAATTTTGTTGGAGGTAGTAAACAATCCCAGTGTTTTTAATTTTTTGAGATTTGAATTTATAGATAAATTTTTGAATGAATTATCAGTAACCAAGCTTTGGAGCAATCATGTGCAAAGAAAGAAAATAATGGATAAAATTATTTCATGGTTGCATTGCCATTTTGATTTTATTTGATTGGTAGTGCAATTAAGTAGTTTTAGAATAGATAGGAGTGTGAAAATAAGCTTGTTGGTCAAGCAGTTTTTAGTTTGAGTTTTCAGTAGTGTATATATCCAGAATGTAGTGGTGTATTTAGCATTCAGTTTTCAGATGAGAGTAGTGTACAGACTTGGGTTTTCAGTGGACACTAGTGACAAGTCATATCAAGGTACACACATGTTTTGGAAGCAACCCAATGGATCAGGCACCGGGTCTACAAGTTCTTTTCTACCTCATTGGGAGGATAACATCCCCATTGGAGCCAATGTTATCACATGCTAATTTTTATTGTACGAAATCAATATTTCAGAATCTAGCAAGACTCTAAATTGGTTTGGAATCCTGATAAACCAAGGAAGGGGATAAATCTAGTAGGAAGAGGCTAAATCTGGAGGGGTGATAAGATGATGGGACCTGATACGTCACAGATCGCAAACTCTCCAAATCAACGATCGAGGATGATTTTAAAAATAAAAACTATGTGGAGGTTAATTTTGGAAAGCAGGCCAAAATCTAAACCATGGTTTTCGTTTGGGGATATGTGCTACCACCAGGTTCATTTCCAGGAGTAATTCGGGTTTCCTCAAACCACCTTCTCATGCCCCCCAAAAAATAAAAATCAACAGTGCACTAACTCGGCACACCAGTTGTTACACATCAAATTTACTCACTTTGATAGTGTCGCAAGTGTCTTCATTACAAAGGTCGCAAGTGTAGCATGTTGCTCACAAGTGTCGCAGATGTCAAATAAAGCATATTTCCATGATGCCTATGTCGTGTCTATAACGACATGAGAAAGACACTTGAAACACCTCAAACATCTGATTTGAAGGAGGAGAACTGATCTACTGGAGTCAAACAACCTTTTGCCACCTGAAAGCACCTCAAAAACTGAGTTTTGGAGAGGAGCGCTCCCCCTTACACTATCTCGGAGCGCCGACACTCCTCATACACTGTCAGGGAGCGTTATAACACTTCCAGGCCCTTTTGAGGGAGCGTTATAGATTTTGAGAGCGCTGGCGCCCCCTAAATCTTACTCAGGGGCGCTATAACGCTCTGATGGCCCCTTTGAGGGAGTGCTACCTATTCTGGGAAGTTGTTAAGCTGTTGAGACGAATGGGGGAAGCATCTTTTCATTCTTGGAAAGCAGTTGAGCTCGAATCCCTGATCAAACCATGATCTTAGGGCAGGTCCTCAACTGAAGGAGGCAAATCCTCAACCTCCCCAAGGATATCTCAAGATTGTTGAGCCTCTCCAAGGCTATATAAGAAAGCTTTCTAATGGTGAATGGGCTGCAAAAAGAAAGAATGTCAAACTTATGATCTCATAAGTGAGGAAGAAATGTGTATGTGAAACTTACGATCTTGGAGGAAATCTGCAGTCAGCTAGAGAAGAACCATCAGTGCAGCTGCTACTATCCAGGTTGTGGATCTTTCAGACAAGGGTTAGACGAAGAGGATCTGACGAAGCTGTCGCATTCGCATCT
>SNQJ01S0243350.1:0-13205 GCA_010110895.2 Picea sitchensis
TTCTCCCAACCTTCTTCATCAACCTAGTCTTGTGCTTCCATCCACTAATTTGCAGATATCTTGTCTTTGACAAGTTTGGTGGGTTTGATATTCGGTTCATATTCTTGGATGTCTATCATCCATTTTTCATGATTTTCTCCCAATTCCCTTTGGAATAAGAGAGACCTAACAACAAGGTGAAAAACAATGGTGATATTATGGCTTTTGAGAGTGTATCGCCTAGATTTCTTGACTACTTTTACTAGGTCATAGGGTTTTTTCTTTACATCTAGGTAGTTTATTTAATATCCTTTCAATCCCATATGTTATCACCTAAAAATCACTCAAAAAGATATACAAGTGATCACTATAGAATTCATGAGTTTAATACACCAAATGGAATACTCTCAGCATTAACAGGTTCCATTCAACAAAGTAAAAAACTATGGAAAGTGGGTTTCTAAAGATCAACACGGGCTACCAAAACTCAATTAGTGCTATTAGCACATGACATTGTGGAATAAAAAAGAAAAAATAGTGCTATTAGCACCCTCCAACGCGTTTTTCATCATCGAAACCCGTGCTGATCCAAAAAGTGACGCATTTATGAGGCCATTCAGATCTCACACACCCTCAACTTAGGTGTACTTGAGGAAACTGACTCTCCAGATCTATGAATAGCTCCAATATCACTCAAATGATAAGGGATCCACCCCTATGAAGGATCCTCTTTCACACTCGGATCTAGATAGATAGAATATTGAAGAGAGCATATAAAATAATGCCTTGAGTATGCATTAAGGAGGAACAATCAATGTATTGTTATGCTGTTGGTTTGAGCTTAGAGAATCCTCTTTTCTCTTAAGTTCACTCACACATCCATAACCAATCTTGTTTGGTGTACCAAACCTCTCTCCTCTTGAGAGTTTGGGTACATTCCTTCACACCATTTGTATTTTGTTTCGAGAAAGAGAAAATAAAGGTTCTAAGTGGGAACAAAAAGGACCCTCCCAAGGAGGAACAAGGGAGCTCATTTTCTCACCAACTTCCCTATGGTGTTATCAATATAGACTCCTCCATTGGTAACAATTTTTGTTTTCTTAGTTTTTAGTTCTGATATACTACTTTTCATGCATGCAATTCTTTATGTTTATTTCCATTGTATCTCTTACTGTGGTTCACTAACCATTTAATTCTATTAACTATGGTGTTGGTATATCCTATAGTGACACTCAAAGGGATAACATTTGCTCACTCTTGTGACAAATTAGTCAAAACAGATTGGCGACTCCATCGAGGTCCCCAAGTCAAAATTCTCCCACTATAGGCTTCAAGAGCCATTTTTCTTACCTTTTTGTGTTTGCAGGTTCATTAACCAACCTTCCTCAACACTCAATTTGAGTGTGCAGACTCCCAATTCCAAAAATTCCCTTTGGATTTGTTTACGTCGTTATTCAATATCTGCGTGGATTTCAAAGAATCAGTCACGCAAAAGTGAGCTATTAGTGCTATGTCTCAATCTTTGACTCTATGTTGTCTACACCAATAGTGCAATTGTAATTTCCAGAACTCATGTTGATCTCAATTTTTTTCCTATTTTGTGGGTTTTTCAGTTTCTTCCCAAAATATAGATTATGGGTTTCAATTTACTGCACTTTGTAAAATTGATAAAATTTCTTTTGGGTTCTTTCTTGCAAAAGTAGATTAGCTAAAACATTAAGTAAAGTAAAAGGAGTAATACTTCCTTTTATCTTTGCCAGATGGATGGATAAATTGGAAGCAAAAGAATTCTTAGTTAAATTTATATTCAACAATTAATTCATTTACGAGACTAGGAAACCCCTTACTCACATCCTAGTATGCTCTTCACCTCGCACTCGTTTGAGTGATATTGGTGAAAAAACCAAAATGAGGAGTGTAAGTCGTTCTTTCATCTCCCTTTCATCAATAAAACATAAGGAATTAGCTTGAAGTAATCAATAAGCATCCTCTAAAGGTGCATATATTATCTTTAAGTTTTCTTACAAATCACATCAACATGTTAGGTGAGGCCAAATCCCCTTTGGCGCCTCATATTTTGCTTTAAAAAGAAGGAATTAGCAAGGTTTTAAAGGACCCATACATGTCCACATTATCACACAACTAGGATAGTTTCATTTTCATAGAGAAAAAAAAACTTAGTAAGCTAAAATATTAGTAAGGACCCCACATGTCTGCATCTTTGAAAAACTAGGTATAGTGTTTTGAATTATGCAAGGATTGCTCAAAACATTTAGTAGTTAATAACAAGACGAGTAAAGGACCCCACAAAGTCTATATGCTTCAATTTTACACATAAACTACTAAAATATTTTTTTCACACTTACATCTTTACACACAAAAGCAATTTTCATACATCAAAATGTCTCTAACAGATCACTTACATCAAAGTATGCTCTCCTCTCGTACCCATAAGTGATCTAGGAGGATTATAAAGACTTAAGGACTCTATAGAACCTCTCAAACACACCCTTAATCAAACGAGATTGGTCTAAGACCCCAATCTCATAGACTTGTTCACCAAAAAATGAACCATAAGCAACTCACTAAAATCCTCCACAGGAGGGCATAAAAGAAAATTTTAGTTTAAGTTAGGATTTCGGGGGTAGGTATCCAAAAAAATCCCCGTTATCTCTTATCATTTTGAAACTTAGTGGTTGACAAATTAGGGAACTTAAAATACTCCAAGTCAAGTGTTCCAAAGCCATAAGGTAGGGAGATACTCGTGAAGGGGTGAGTGCCAAGGTTCGGTTGTTCCATGCGTGCCTTCTTGATCCACCCAACGCTTGTGAGTTTACCTGGCTCGTGACCACTTTTTGAGGTTGAGAGTCTCCTGCTGCATTTGACCGAGGTAACCTAGATGCCAAAACCTATAATTTTCTACTCGTGGAAATTGTGGGTTGCAATTGCACCTAAGTCACATTTTGTGTGGGTGTTGGAAAATATTTCTAGCTCTTTTGGGATATGCCCCCTTTACCCCTCATTATCACTATTTTTTCACATCTTCACTAGTTCCTCTTCCACTGGGTTCATGCCCCATTTTTGAGTGCTATTGGAAGGCCCAATCTTATTTGAGAAGAAGGACAATAGGTCTATAGGACACATGCATTTTGTTTCTTATCCCCCACACAGATAAACCTACCCAACCAACATTGTTGGCACAGGGGTAGACCCAGGGTTCAATGCTACAACAATGCACCAACAAAGCCCTAACTACCAGCCCTTTTGGAAACACCTGCAAAGCAGATGAAGTCTCACCTGAGGTAGAGGCAGGGGTGGTTTCAAGACTCAGGTGTTTGCAACCTTAGCTGGGACACATATATGTGATTATAACACTTAATACAACTCTTAGCACCGCTAGTTCCTCGATATGAAATCACTATTCACTTCATTGATAAAACAGAGCTTTGCAGCATTGACACTAATCTACAGTATTTAAGCACTTAGGATATAAATGGATCAGATGAGCATATCAAGCACTAAGCATGACTATCTTGATCAGATCTAATATTCTCACATATCATAAGTACAAAGTAGAAGTAGATCTATCAAAACATATCAAAGCACTTAGAAAATAACATGTGAACACATCAAGACAAAGCACAAAGCACATAACACAATGTTTACGTGGTTCACCCCCACCTTGGGGATACATACACCAACTCTTCTTCTTTATAGTCTCCATTCAATTGGTTACAAGCACAAAGCCTTCAAAACCCTTACTCCACACAAGACATAAGATCTGCACAACTCGCTAGATCCTTCTTCCTTGCATTACAACACTAAGCCCTCCACAATCTTCTACAAGGACCTGCACTTAGCTCTGCAAGTCTCTTACAGTCATACACAAAGCACTTACAGACTCTACTCTCACTTAGCATACATTCACATCACATAGATGCACTATTCGCCTCCTTATTACATTGCATATCCTTCTATTTATACATACAAAATAGGCTTAAACATGGGTAAACCCATGGGCCGACATCCCATTCCCGTTACATATTCCCAAAAACCCAAAAAGGGGGCCGAGATCTCGTGATCTCCGCTTCGTCTTTCACTCCTCCTTTGATAGGCTTTCGAAGTCCAAAATAAGTCAACATGACCAAGAAACTCCCAAAACTTGGTCAAGGTCCAATATGCCCCCAACAATCACCTGTGACTCATCCTGATTCACTCTGGTCTCACAAATTCTACCTCGAACGCCTCAAGATTGGATTGAGCTGATTCAACTTGCTGCTTTGCTGTGGCCTCTTGTTTGACGAACTCTTGGATTACCGTGTCATTCATTGTCCCTTCTAGGCACTGTTCTGCTGTGGTGACAACCTGTTCTAACTCTTCTCCCTGGCTCTCTACCTCTATAAACAACTGACATGCCTTATCTTGCACATGTTGAAGTCGTTGAGTGACTTCCATCACTTTGCTTTGAAGTATATGGATCTGTTGCTGAGTTGTGCGTTGTTCTTGAGACCTCTTCATTCTTTCTATAGCTGACAAGGCCTTCAACTGTGCCTGTAGTGTATTTGTGTGCTGCTTTGATTCCTGGATATGCAACTCCAATATCTGTAACTCCGGGTTCTCAGTGAAGTTTTCATATGTCTGGGAACTGTGGTTACTTAGTTGCTTTCATTCCAATGCAAGAGCATTTAATCTGTCAATTGTGCTGTGGGAAATTGCTTCCCTTATGTCTCTTGTATCTTGAGGGGTCTAGGGCACAATGCAGAGCTCCAATTCTGCTATGCGCTGTTAGAGCTGCTGGATTACTTCTTCAAGTTGTTCCACCTGCTGTGGAACTATTTCTTCAGCCTTTACTTTGACGACTGTCACAGACAAAAGTGTTCTGGTGACTCTTTCCTTTACTTCGAGTTGCTCTGCAAGAAACTGTTCCTTTTCTTTATGTAGCTGAGATTTTTCTTCATCGAACTTTACCTGGAGAGAGAGATTCTCTCGTTCTGTAGTACCGTGCTGCTCTAGAAGGTCTTCCTGTGCTTTTGCTAAATTCTGGGTGGCTTGTGTTGTCTCCTCCTGTGCCCATCGAAGGCGAGATTCGAATGTATCAGTGATCGATGGAGTTGAGATGGCTCATCTCCCAGTTCTGGTGTTTTGGATGGTAGAGGCGCAATGGAAACTGCGTGGATGGAATGTAGTTCCTGCTGCACTCCTTGAAGTTCAACCTTGATCCGATTGAACACATCCTCCTTCTTATCTTCTTGCTTCTCTGCTATCTGTAATGAAGCATCGTTTAGTGCTGCGACGATGAAGTCAAACTCGTCTGAGGTGAGGGTGGTCTCAAATTTGGTCCTGGTTGCTTTTGATTTCTTCCTTGAAGAGGGTTTCAGAGGGGAAAACTTCCTTTTCTTTGAGGGGTCCTCCTCGTCACTAGGTGGTGTAACCTCGCCTTTCTTCTGTTCAACTTATGTGCCATCTATCTCTTCACCATATCCTCCTTTCTCTGCTGAGATGGAAGCAGTCTTGATGGATGCACTGTCTAAATCATGGACCTCTTTGGTCTTCATTATCTTTCTAGGTTCAGTTGTATCATGCGCTGCTTCGGGACTGTCTAAGTCATACATCTCCACAGGGTCTGCTGGGATGAGGAGGTCCGCTAACCATTCCTTAGTAATCTCTTCTAAGTCTTCCTCCATCAGCTTGTAGTATGAATGTAGCTGTTGTTTATGCTCATCAACGCGTGCTGTGATATAGATGAAATGGCGATCGGGGCTGAATTTCATCAAGGGCCTGAACCTGTGGAGAGTGTTCTGGGTTATACAAGGCTCATACTAGATGGTTGTCTTCAGTTGGTTGTAATAAGCGTGGAAGATGAAATTTGATTGCCATTGCTTGTTCATGTCACTGGAGTACCACAATGTACTGAACTTCGCAACCATAGGTTCAAAGGGCTCGATGTCCTGGAAGGTCGCACCTTCTGGCATCTCCCATGCGATAAAAATGATCAAGATGAGAAGCCAGCTGAAGTGGAACTCATATCCTTTGTCCTACACTTCCCTGCAGTCTAGTTCTAGCTGGTTTACGAGGTACTTCACCCAATTCATTTGTAGTCCCTCTACGCACTTTTCTACGAGGTCGAATACAAATCCCGTCACTTGGGTGAGTCAGTTCTTGTGAACTAACTTTCCTACGATCAATTGGAAGGCTAGGTGCACTGTGCCCCTATAGATAGAGGCTACCTTGTAGCCTCACGTTCCTTTCTCAACATCTCCACAGGTGTCTTTAATCTTCTATGCAAGAGCGCGATCCATGGTTTTCCCGGGATAGAAATCTTGTGGGCCAGGGCCTTGCATGCTTAGCCCTGTGATTTGATTGATCAATGTCGAAACCATTGTGATGTGGAGGTTCAACCACAAATATCTACCATGGTAGCAAGACAACAACAACTTGATGCATGCATTCACTTCTCGGTGCCTACCAAAGTGAGGAATCTTCATGACATTGAGTAGTGTGGACTGCACGAGGTTCATGGTCCATGACTGGGGGACGATATTCGAGTTCTTTCCCTTGGTTTTGGTTAGATACTTGTGTGGGGTGAGCATATTGTACACCTTCATGTCGCCGATGTTGAAGTCGCTAAACTTCAATGCTGCAATCTTATCTTAGTCTATGCACACTGCGCGTATCCCTTTCGGGAGGTACGCAGTGACCAAAGTGTACTCAAACTCTCTAGGCACATTGTCTCGATTGATTTCATCACTCAGAGGTGGTAGATAGGTGGGTAGTATACTTAAGATCATATTGGCATTCACAATATTGTCTCTGTTCTTAGTTCACTTTTCATCTGCTAGTCGTGATGGTCCGGCTCGAGCAGTGGACGGAGATGCTTGCCCAGCTCTTGTAGATGAATCCTGGATACCTTCAAACATCGACATGACTCTCTCATTCATCAAGTCGAGGAGTACTTATGTTACTCGTGAGCTCGTCGGACATACGCACTCGGGATTAAAATTATCGGGTCAAGTTAGCTTAAATAATGCACTATAATAATCAGCAAGAGAACAATGATCATTGTATACAATATCAACTTAGTCTGCAGGCTTCAAATTCTCAGTTAGAAAAAGTGTTCTCCATGCATGGAGAAACGAGATAAGTAGGAAACTCAGAAATGGTTTTCTTGCAACGGTTATGAGCCTCTATTAACTCTTGTTCGATCTGTTATGGTGTGGTCTAATGGTCCGATGAAGGACCTTTATTGCCTTTCTGCCCGTTCGGAGCGCCGATCGAATGGTTATAATATCCCCAACAACTATATTACTTCGCCATGGCGAAGTGCCATGTGTCACTGTTCTAATATCCCGACGAAGTTCCAATTCTGAAAATTTTCTGTCTGTGAAGTTCCTTCTGGAACCTTCTGCAACTTAGCTCTCTTCTTACTTTGCTTCCTAGCCATCTTTCTAGTGAGCTTTGTCTTGGTAGTTCATTTTTCATTCTGATTCTTATCTTCTGTGGTTTTAGTTACTTTTCACTGTTGAGATTCTCTGCTAGGACTCAGGGGTAACACCTCTTCTTTATCCGAGATAGGTACTTCAGTCTCCTATGAGTCTTATAATGTTCTTGTAGCTTCGACATCTGGGTTTCTAGTGTTAAATAGCTTTGATATGTTCTCATGTTCTTCAATCAAGTGTGCGATCCTTCTGGTCATGAAATATTTTAACTCTCGTTTCTTCTGCTCCAAGACTTCTTCTTCTTTCTTTCGTCTGGTTTGATCTCTGTCAATCCAAGGTTTTCCTATTAACATGGTAATCGGGGCGCGGTCTTCAACAAATTTAATAATCTCAACATCTTCTTCTGTCAAAGTTCCATTGACGGTCATAGGTATCTGAGCGATCCTTCCACACAGGTTTACCAATTTTCCTCTGAATAACCCTAGTCCTCCTAATGAAGGAATCATAGTAGGCCTCCCTATAGCTTCCCAATMTCTCTCTGTCATGATATTCACCTGTGTTTCTTCATCTAGAGCATAGTCAATGTCGAAGTCTCCTATTCTTGCTTCGATGCATTCTTTTCCTTTGAAGATCTCTGATAATCTGACATGTCGATGGTCATTCAAGGTTTCTTTCATATGTAGCAATTCTTTCTCTGATTCTTTCTGGGGTTCTGCTATAGMCTCTGGAGCTACCTTAGGGTTTTCTTGATTCAGATTCATTCTTTCAAGCTTAGCAATCATTCTAGGGCAATCCAACACTTCATGATCCATAGMTTTGCAACAAAGACTRCTAGGTATTCTCCCATGGAATTCTTTAGCAAGATGTSTCGGTTTTCTGCAACTGTAACAGAGGGTTAATCCTCTCTTTCTTTTAAATGATACCCATCTTCTTYTGTACTGTGCACTAGGATCATAGGAGATAACCTACAATAAATTCTTTCTGGGATCCTRCATCCATTTGTTAGTGAAAAAAWTCTTTCTATGGATAKGTATAACATATCTTTCACTATTCTTGTCAGATATATTAATATCAAATCTTCTTTCATCTATCAATACCCTAGTTTTCAAACTAGGACAAATTTTATTAGACATACCTAGATCCACACTCTAGAAACAAAAATTTCCACTTATCTTACTTCTACAGAGCACAAAGCTTCCAGATCTAAAACTTTTAACTATTCTTACCTTTATCAGAGCACAGAGCTTGCAAATCTTACCTCTTTTAATAAAAAATTCTCACTTTTACCTTTCTTAGAGCACAAATCTTTCAGATCTTGCTTCTTTCCTTCAGATCCGACCTCTTTTCTTCAGATTAGGATTCTTTCTTTTAACACAGAGATTTATAAGTCAAGTAGAATATTGCGCACTAGGGAACATATCTACGCACAGAGATTTCACAATCCCAGGTCGAATCTTTGCACAAAACTTCTTCTTCCTCAGTTCCCAACAATCACAGTTTCAAGTCCCGACAACAGAACCATTTATTGGAACAGGGGCAGACCCAGGGTTCAATGCTACAAAAATGCATCAACAAAGCTCTAACTACCAGCCCTTTCAGCAACACCTGCGAAGCAGATGAAGTATCACCCGAGGTAGAGGTAAGGGTGGTTGGAAGAGTCAGGTGTCTACAACCTTAGCTGGGACACAAATATGTGATTATAACACTTAATACAACTCTTAACACCGTCAGTGCCTCAATATGCAATAACTATTCACTTCATTGATAAAACAGAGCTTCACATCATTCACACTAATCTACAATATTTAAGCACTTAGCATATAAATGGAACAGATGAGAATATCAAGCACTAAGCATGACTATCTTGATCAGATCTAATATTCTCACATATCATAAGCACAAATTAGAAGTAGATCTATCTAAACATATCAAAGCACTTAGAAAATAACATGTGAACACATCAAGACAAAACACAAAGCACATAACACAGTGTTTACGTGGTTCACCCCCACCCTGGGGCTACGTCCACCAACTCTTCTTCTTTATAGTCTTTAGTCAATCAGTTACAAGCACAAAGCCTTCAAAACCCTTACTCTGCATAGGACAGAAGATCTATGTAGCTCGCTAGATCCTTCTTCCTTGCGTTACAACAGTAAGCCCTCCATAATCTGCTACAAGGACCTGCACTTAGCTCTGCAAGTCTATTACAGTCATGCACAAAGCACTTACAAACTCTACTTGCACTTAGCATACATTTACATCACATAGATGCACTATTCTCCTCCTTCTTACATTGCCTATCCTTCTATTTATACATACAAAATAGGCCTAAACATGGGTAAACCCATGGACCAACATCCCATTCCCATTACATATTCCCAAAAACACAAAAAGGGGCCCAAAAGGGGGCTGAGATCTCGTGATCTCCGCTTTGTCTTGCGCTCGTCCTTCAACAGGCTTTCGAAGTCCAAAATAGGTCAACACGACCAAGAAACTCCCAAAACTTGTTCAAGGGCCAACACACATATTTTCATAACAGTTGATTTATATATGTTATTCATTACTAGTAATATGTAGGGTTGCTAGTCCTTTTGTTGAAGTAGGCCAACTTTCAAATTTGTTTACAAAATCACTTGTTATATATCATTTCTCCTCACTCAAAATTATGCACCTTTTCTTTGTTTGAAACCATAGGGGACCCACAAAATCCACGACGCTCTAGAAACTTGCTTGTGCTCCCACCAATATTGGGAGGTATTCTCAGTTTTCGCGGTTCACTGGTTCAACCTCCCCGTTCACCTTTGAGTGCAATATTTTTTGGTTTGACTCTGCTTGGTTCTACCTTGCTCGGAACAACCATCCCAAATAACCCACCTAGTGGCCCTTCCTCCCAAGTGTTGAAATGAAGTTTAATTTTTCCTCTTTAAACCTAAAAATCCATTATTTTCCAGTTATGGAGCCTCCCTTAGTTCTAAAAAGGAGTGAAAAGTCTTTCAATTTTTTTGGGTTTCGGGGTTTGGCTATTCACGAAGTATGATTTTCAAATGACAACTCCAAAGTCCCGGTACCGAAGTCCTGAAAAGGGTTTTATTTGAAAGAAATAATTAAAAAAAATAAAAATCGATTAATAGCTTCCTAAGATTTTCAATTGCTTCTTTTTGACCATCACAATTTAAAAAAAAAAGTGTTATAAAATCCCGACGCACTTTTTCAGAAAGTATCTTTTAATCGCGATTAATTAAATTCGTAAAAATAATTAACAAATCATTAATTAGTCGCGATTCAGGATTCCTTGTATCAAAATGCTATCAAAGTCTCGACCCTCGAACCCCCGATTCCCGAATTCTCATAAAGTAAAAACTTACCCTGATCTCGATTAATTAAAAAAATAATGCAAGTGGTTATTGCCTTAATTAATCCCATCGCGATTTCATGATTCGGGGTTTGTTTGTGTCATACCTCTTGGGGATACGATACTTGAAACTCCAAAATGCGAAATCATGAAAGTATTAAAATCCTAAACTTAATTAACTTAGTTTTAAACAAGATTAATGATGTTTAAATGACTCTTCGCATTTTGTTATTCGGGAATTGTTGAAAACATTCCTTTCGAAGCTAGAGTTTTGAATCGCCAATATACGACAGTATCTATAATGGACAAATGAATATATTTTTAACAAAATTGGATATCTCCAGGCGTATATTCCCCATTAAAACATTAAATTTTAATCGCCTATATTAGTACACTCATTGTAAGACGAGTTAAAGGTAAATAAAGGTTTGGTATTTCAAATTTCATTCTTATTTTTCAGACTCAGGAGGGAGTTGCATTCAACAAACCTTACACATTTTTTCTCTGCAACATGCTTTCATTCTAGCACAAATATCATGGCACCCAGAAAGGCACCTAAGAAAAGTGAAGAAGCAAGTGAAAGCTCAAATACAGAGGGATATGTTATATTTGATACTACGCCACATGCTATTGATTCGATAAAATCCTGGAGGTAAATTTTTGAAACCTTAGACTATGAAATTAAGAATTTCCCCGATGATTCCAGGAATAAACTCTAGGACATAGCAGAGTCTGAGCTTCACAAGATAGCCACACGCCCATGACTCATTCCATACAATGATATGATCAGCTGGGCTTTAGAGAAAACTGACGTGCAGACGAGGAGTATTTTAAACAGGCAAGGGGTTGTTGTCGTCTCATTTAGACCGAAGCATATCCAAGTAATGTATAACCTGTCTCCTAATTCTAAATACATTTATAATGCAAAATTCGTAAGTGAATTTTAAAGAAAAGAATGCACAGAGTTAGATCAAACATATCCTGGTATAATCAAAGACTGGTGGGGAATTCCAACAAAATTTAGGGTTGATACCCATGGAAATTATGCCACGGCTCCATTAAATGAGTACATGGTTTATGTAGCTCTGATGCTATGTAGATTTTAGGAAGAAAATCCCTACCCATTCCCTGCAGCATGGGTGCCTCTTTCACATGAAGTAGCCGAGGGTTACAGTTTCAATTGGAGCAAGATTTTATCAGATAATCTAGCTAAAGAGATTACAAAGTATCAAATGGAAAAATCCAAAGGCCGACCCATAGCTTTTTACATGTATTCATACGGTATGGATGCTATCTGTTTCATGACTCGATTCCCCTTGATGAAATGGAGCTGGAACCCAGCCTGTACTGCCATTCATGTTTATCACTCTAAGTTGTGGGAGGAAAATGTTAAAGATTCCTTTTACGAAATCTGTCATTTCGTAGTGATACCTGTGCACCAGATGTTGTATGGATGTGCACCCCCTTGTATTTCAGAATCAATCATAGGAAACCTCAGGGCAATTTTTGATTGGTTTATTGAGGAGAGTTTCTCCTATGTCAGGGTTTTCAGATGCTCGATTCCTCCTCACGCACTTCTAAAGTTCCTTCCTGACAGACTGGTGTGCAATGAGGTGGCCTATCAAATAATAACAGGCGACATTGGGATAGTACTGAAAAAAACTCAGAAGAAGTTTTGTCCAGTCTTCCTTGCACAGATTGGGAAGTTTTCACTACTTAACTTGGTTCATTCCAAGGTTGAAGATGTTTCACTAGAAGAGGTTAAATTTCTAGATCTCGAACACAGAAAACACGACCCTTATCAAATTGTGGGGAATCACCTTGCTCACTGCAACTTGAAAGCGTACGAACATGAAAAATCCCCCTGCGATGACATGTTCAAAGGAGCCAGAACCTATGAGGAGGTTGTTATCACTCCAAAAGTCACCCTAGACTGTAATCAGGTGAGCTTGGTAACATCAAAATATTTGTAAGTGTAAATGAGGTTTTTGAAAGGTCAAATGGACAAGACTCAAAATAATGATTTTCCAACTCAGAAAACAAGGCTAGCATGCACCAGCAATCAAGGTCTTGTCTAACTTCAATCAATAAGTGAGAAAAAGTATGAACATAGTGAAAAATTCAGTGAGAGGAATGTAGAGTTTGTTGTAAACATTAGGTCTGCAGTCAACCTAAGGAAGAAAAAGTCTTAACACAAGATCTTCTTGAGTTCAGAACTTAAGGATACTAAAGAAATGTCATGATAATATAATAATCAAACATACATCATAATATCACCACAACCATTCATGTGAATCATTCAAAGCATGAACACTTCAGTATCAGAAGAATATTAGCTAGAATAAGAGGCTGATTTCTATTAACCAAAGATGTCTCAAATCAAATACATAACCAGTTCACAGTCTACTGAGTCAAAAAATTACAATATGGGAGCTTCA
>SNQJ01S0243351.1:0-13337 GCA_010110895.2 Picea sitchensis
AAGCTAATGTCACTTTATTGCGTAACTCCTTGATCATATGCATAGATTAACTATTGAATATATTAAGTTGTTTTCACTTCAATTGGTTTGAGTTGTCCTGGTCTTGACGGAACAAGAGCATTGGAGCGAAGCTTGGAACAACAGAGACCCAAGGAAGTGATCATCAGGTATGTTTATGATTCTTGCCTCCTAGTTCATTCAATAGTCTAAATCTAGGGAAAGAGTATTATTCTGTCCTATTTTGTTCTAGATCTAGGTGGATCTAGGGAGATCGGTTTGTGTCTGCACTTACGGATTAATCCTGAAACAATTTCCCATGAGGTTTTACCTCTTTCCTAACTTTATTTCAGTGTATCGTTTGTATTTGGGTACCTAACATGCCCTCGTTGTCGGGACCCATTATTTATTTTCACCATAGTGATGTTCAGGGGGGGTGTTGGAGTTACTTCACACACACATAGGATTTATTTTTCTTAAGGTTTTTCCTATGTTTATTAGTCTTTATCTAGTATCCTAAAATTTAGGGAGAATATTCCTCTAGGAGAATATTCTCTTCGGTTTTCACTTCAGTTTGACTAGTTGAGTGGAGTCTAGATGATGCATTGGTTTTGTCACCATGAAACATTGGGATCATCAACAACTAATGCGAATTAGCCTTGGTATCATCACAAAACTAGCACAATACCCATGATTTTCTTATCTCCTCCTCACTTCACTTTGTTTCAGTCAATTAATTGAAGACTGGTAGACTAGTTAACTTAGCGAGGTGACAATTCACTCTTGTAACTTCCCGAGAGAGTAGACTAGGTGGAAGTTCACTCCTGTAACTACTGGTGTGTGTCCAGATCACTCTAGACCACCACTATGGTACATTGGATTCACCTCTAGTGCGCATTGGTTGAGTTATACAAAGTATACCATGTGTAAATTATTCATTATTCATAACGGTTAATGATAATTCTTCCATTCTTTCTCTCTTGCTTCTTCTTTCTCAATTTATCTATACAAATGTGTGAGGTATTTTCTAGCTAGATATATTATGTTTAGGTTCAACACATTTACATCGCTCATCCTGAGCCACTCAGGTAGTGTGTGCCTCTTGTACTGACTTCTAAAGATCCTAAAACTTGTTTTTCATTTCTTCAACTTGGGATTTTACCTGCGTGCTCTTTTCTTCTATAATATCCACACACTCTCTAATCCATATTTTTCATTTTGGCCCTTTTCTTCGTCAATATTAGTGAGCATTTTCTCTGTTGATTCTTGTTACGTTTCCAACTGAGCCTTCCTTGATTGCTTCTCTACTTGTATGGACTTAAGCTCCACCTGGAAATTCTGCATATCTTGTGCACTCTTCAGTCTATCAATTATTGCCATAGTTTTCTTATTCTTCTTTAGTTCTTGCATCACAGTATTTACCCCTTCTTCTTTCTGCTCCAAATCCTAAATTTTCCCATCCTCTTGAAGATTTGTCCATAATTGTGATTTTTGTTGTAAAGTTTTGTTATTTCCTAGATTACTAGAACAATGCTTTCTATATGAATTGTAGAATTCTAATCCTTTTTGTTCTTACGTATGGAAGAGTACTAGGTGCTAGGAGTTCTGTAAACTCTGTAATATGGCTTCTTTAATTCTCCATAGCCTATGCTATTTTCTCAATTTTATCCTCTGTGGGTATATTCTCTCCTTCTACATTGTCAGGAATAGTTTTAAATACTTCAACTTTTTGATCTATTCTTCCTGCATGCTACTTTGTTTCATCCCTCTTGAAATGCACCTGGTTAAGAGTTATTTCTAGTGTATGATTGACTTCCTTGTCCAATTGTAATCTTATGGAATCTGCATGGGCCCTTGACTAGATTTCTTGCGCGACACTTATCTATAGTTTATACAATGCCTTAGCTAGAATATCAAACTTATAAAACTAGTGGGCTCAATGGTTACCCCTAGCTAAATGGTGGTACATCACATCTTACCATACAATTATGTGCATGACTCCTTTTGAAGCAGTCTATGGCCAAAAGCCACCGTTGGTTCTCTCATACATTCCAGGTGCCTCGAAGGTTCAAGAAGTTGACCAAAATATTATAGTTTGTGTGGCCATTCTCCATATGCTCAAAGAAAATTTGGTCATGGCTTATAATCACATGAAGCAACAAGTAGACCAGGGTCATTCAAAATGTCAATTTGCTTAAGGGGACTAGGTTTTTTTTCTTCTACAACCTTATAAGTAGACTTCACTTAAATATGAACACTACTAGAAACTTGCTCCAAAATTTTTTGGTCCTTATACAATTTTCAAGTGAGTGGGGCATGTGGCCTACCAGTTAGATCTGGCCAATCATTTTAAGCTCCATCATGTTTTTCATGTCTCATGCTGAAAGAAAGTGATTGGAAGTAAGTGTCAAACTCATACTAGTCTCCCTGAGTTGGATGAAGAGGGTTCCATTTGGTTGCAATCAAAAGTAGTATTGGACTAGCGTGAGCATCGTCTCTATTAGTGCACCATAAAGGAAGTGTTAGTTCAATGGAAAGATACAACTCTAGAAGATGCCACATAGGAGTCGACCACCATTCTGCAACAATTTCCTCATCTCAAGCCTTGAGAACAAGTTTGTTCTTCAAGGGGGAGGGCATGTTAGGGACCTAACATCCCTAACCCCTCATGTAGGTAGAATAATATGTTTTCCATGTAATAAAGATCAACATTAGTTAATAAGGCCTATTTAATAAATGTAAGAATACCTAATAAAACCTTCTACTTCTAGAAAGATCTTCCTTTAGAATGTTCTTTAGAAGGTAGAATTATCATAAATAAGAGAAGGAGGCATGAGAACCTTTGTATTGAGAATTATTTTAATAAATATCTGCTCTGTTGTAGGTTTCTCCCTCAAAGAGGCAAGTTAACATTGATTTCTTTGAATAAAGGAATTATTTATGGTATTGCTCTCTCAATATTTTGTTGTTCCATTGATATTTTATAAATATTCACGTTTCTATATATATATATATATATATATATATATATTACATCTGGTACCTTACATGTTTGATTTCCCTCTAGAAAACGCATGTTGGGGTGGGATTCCTACTTATATGCTTTCATTAGTTATCCTCTCTGCACTTTTGGTGTAAATAAAAACAACTCATTGGTCTTCGATCCTTGTTATCAGGCTAATTGTTAAGTGTGGACACAAATCAATCCCCCTAGCTTCACCACGAAACTAGAACCAAACGAGATAGTACACTACTCTTTCGTTAGATTTCAATTATCAAATGAGAAATGGATCTAGAACATACCTTTTAAATATCGAAGATCCGACTTCGCCATTGCAATCCAAGCTCTGTCGCGAGGCTTATGGAGAAATATCTGCAAAGGACTACAAGCCAACGAAGACAAGAATAACATAGTCTATTTGATATGAAACTATGCACATGATCAAGGAATCATACAATATGAACAAATAACATTCATATAGGAAAGAAAAATATATTTGTATTAAAGAATGTGGAAGAAAGATACAACCAGATGCCTTTATGTTGTCAGGTTTCTTCCAACAGTTCCTTGCTTCCGACACACTTCTACTCCATGGATTCTGAGATAACAGATCTTAAATTCACTCACAATCTATCTTGACAAATCAAAACTCAAAGCCACCATACAAGCTCCAAAAACTCTAAGATACAAGACAACTCAAATCCTCATCAAGCTAACTTTCTCCATGAGATCTCCTCTCCTTTTATAATATGAAGAGGATAAGGTGAGGAGGTTAGGATTATTCCACTAAATCATGAAAGCAAGTAAGATACAAACCATTTGGAGGCCACCTCACCATAGAAGCTTCTCCTTCTATAAGCATTAAGAATATGCTCGTTTTTCCCACGTACGAAAATTGTCGCACCCTAGCCATAGGGCAGCGTGCAAAGACGTCACAGACTAGTTTCAGGGTAGAGGGATATGATTAGGCATCACCACACCATGTGTATAGTGCATCCTTCAACGATCTTCCTTAATAAGGTTTTTACAAAGGAAAATACAACTTCTTCTCTCAGGCAAAGTTCTTCTCCCTTTTTTCTTTAGGAATTTGGGCCACTGATCCCTTTGAAGACAACAGATAGGTTTACATCATTAATGATCATATGGATGACACAAATAATGTGTAATAGAGAGTGCCCCAAATAATGAAGTTAGAATAGAGTGATAGCCAAAACACTTTTTCGAGTGTGTGTAGGGAACAAGGAACAGTCGGTCAGAAACCTGCCAACAAACAAAGAAGTACAATAATATATCATCACTGAGGTAGGCATTCCCATACTTATAATAAAAATGAATTAAAACATGAATGCCGACATGCGAAGATCCATGTTAAGTAATACAGGTCATGGCCACCAAACATACACTGTGGATCCATGCCATTATGACTCAAATTTGAAGATAGCCACCAAAAATACACTGTGGATCTATGTATTAAAGACTCAAATTTGAACATAGCCACGAGACATAAAATGTGGATCTATGCAACAATACAATATGAGTATACTCCAACACAACCTGAATCTATCATCAAAGATTCATGGTCTTCATCTCCACCACTCTATAGTACGAATCTAACCATCCAAATACATGTGTTGAAGTCGAACATGGTAGAAACCACTTGATTATCAATCATTAGTGAATATCGTTAACAAGTGCAAGGGAAATCACCATTAATGTCAATGACTCCCAAGGTACTCTAGTACAATCCAATGAATGTGAATTAATGAGATGAAGTAGAACACTCGACGAAATCTCCCGATCATGGGTCAATAATGAAAACTCATTGTCGAAAGCGAGGAAAACTACCATTGAGGCATGCAATTTCCAAGGTGCCAACTAGTTTCTAAGTCGAATTCCTGGATAATGAGTTGAAGTCGACAGGAAAATACTTGTCACATAAGGGCCTTAATGTATCCCCCATCAATGACACAAAACGAGTAACAAGATTTGAAGTAGATCAGAGTAACAAGTGATTCAGGACTAACTCAGGGATGACCGATGGAATAAAAGGCTTAAGGACTGCAGAAATGGCTGATGCAATAGAAGGCTTTCCGGGTTAAACTTTTCTTTGAACATATTGACGACACGACAACTGTATTGGAAACACTGACTCAACAACAGGGATCACAGAACAATTTGTAATATTATAAAGGAGTATGATCAAGAGACAAGCATATTTTCCAACCTAGACACAAAGTGAGTGAAAGGGTGTCATGTTCAAAAGTGACTCTTCCATAGAATATAGGTTTAGAAACATTTCTTTCCAAATTTTTCCCCCACTATTTCTAGCGAGTAACTCTTTATTTTTACGCAATCTTGAGGAGGATAACATATGCTTGTTGATGTAAGCTCATCCTTCGGACGAGCCCCTTGGAGTATGTTTAACGAACCTTAAGAAGGAGTGGTTCGGTCCCATATGGGTCTTTTGATGTTTGTTTAACAAGTCCAAAGAGAGAAAAATCAGGGGTTTTTCATTTTTAGAGAGTCTGAAAACACTTAAAGAGAACTCCATAAGTTCCTTTTTCGTAAGTTAGTTTGACGAGACCGAAAAAGAGAGAACCTACCGCTCATTAGACATTTTATTCAAATACTTTAACGAGCGTGAAAAGAACAATATCGCTCGACAATCGTTTCATGTTTAGAGTTTGAAAAGAGCTTAAATTAAACTCCAAGGGGTTCCTTTTTCGTATAACCTTTACGAGTCCGAAAAAGTGATAAAAGTTTACTTGGTTACATTCTCAATGATTTACGAGCATGAGAAAGAACAAAGAATAAGATCGGGTTTGTTTTCATTTTTATGCAAGCTTAAAACAAAACAAAACTATGCTTAAGATAGATTTTATTTTTCACAAAAGATTAAAACTAAACAAAACTATGCTTGGACCTGGTTTAATTTTTACACAAGCTTGAACCAGAGGAAACTATGCTTGAGGTAGGTGGTTTTATTTTTACACAAGCTTGAACCAGAGAAAACTATGCTTTCGACTCCCCAACGCATTAAAACAGGGATGGTTGGTACTTAGCCCCCAACTTAAAGAGCTAGCGGTTTAACTTCAGCATGAAGCCCAGAGGCTGAAAGCATTCCCCCCCAAGCTTCGTTTTGTCCAACTACACAGGAGGATGAAAAGAAGCTGAAAATACTATACATAACGAAGTAATTGAATCAATCGAACATGGGGGAAATTGATTTCATTTTTTAATGAGATCGACACAAAAAAAAGAACTATGCTCGAAAATCCAGTTTCAATCCCCAGACCTCTATTTCATTTTTTAACGAGCTTGACACAGAAACAGGAATTATGCTCATAACCTCTGTTTCATTTTTTAACGAGGTTGCCACAAAGACGCAAAAACTATCCTCACAACCTTTGTTTCATTTTTAATGAGGTTGTCACAGAGACATAAAAACTATCCTCGAAACTAGTTTCATTTTTTAACGAGCTTGAAATCATAAAACCATGCTCAAAGATGGTTTCATTTTTTAATGAGCTTGAAATAAAAAAAACCATTCTCAAAGATTGTCTTCTTGATCATGGCTTCCAAGAGGACAATTCTCTATAAGGATACCACGTCAAGGGACAAAACTCGGTCATGGCTTCCAAGATATCTTCATTGGACGGAAGAAACACAATTTGGAAGGAACACATGTTGAGGGCCACAATAGGGGTAAGGAGGTCAAGCTCCAATATCCCTATAGAAGATATCACCATGTCAAATACCAGATCTAAGTCATAAGAGATTGATCATACAGTGAGAGGCTCATCTGCATCGGTATCTAAAGGCATGGGAGACAACGCCACATAATTGACCTGTGGCAGGGGCGATACAGACTGCATATAAGAACCATTTAGGGAGGTAATCTAGCAGGGACCGAAAAATGAAAGTTGATCAATAGTCACAATTATTCCATCGTGAGGGAAAGATATCACACGAAAAAGAGTGGACACAATAACTTTCTTGGCATAGACATAATCTCACCCCAAGAGTAAATCAAAATCCAAGGGGTCCTAGACTACCAGGACATTAATAATGACAGTTTTCCCTCCCAAAGTTACGAGAAACTGAGGAAGAATCCCTAAAGGGTGTTTGGTTCTTCTGTTAAAAGCTAACAAATTCTACGTAACCGACACAAGCTGAGGATATCCTAAATCTTTCCAAGAAATAAAGGACAAAATACTAACGGATGCACCTTCATCTATCAATGTTTGAGGAATGTCCCGACCACAAACCTGTATTGTAATATTGAAAGGAATGTGGGAGGGAAGACGAGGTCCAGTTATCACACCCCAATAAAAAATGATGGCCTCATTACTTGGAGGGGGTTCCACGGGAGAAGGAGGAATGCCCCCCATCAGGGTAGAGTCTATATCAATGAGAAAAATGTGGGCAATATCAGGTTTACTCTCTAGCGGGAGAGTAGGACGACCGATGATGAGATCAGATCGACCACTTGAGTTTCATTCTCCAAGGGGAAAATCAGGTCGATGGATGGAAACTAATTGTCCTCTCAGGTTTCACTCTCTAACGAGAGAGTGGGATCGACTGAGGATGGGATCAGAATGACCACTTTGTCAACTGGTTCAACTAAGGATGTGATGAGATTGACTACATGATCAACCAGACTGACCGATGAAGGGACTGTATTGATCATTCCATCAACTACAAGTGGGTTGAGAGTAAGCTTGTGATAAGCAACTAGAAGTTGAGGTTTTGAAAAATTCATGTCTTCCAGTAATTTCGAGGCTTCATCCATACGAGGGAAAAGGTGAGTTTGATGACTCCCTCCGCATAACATACACGAGAACTTGACTCTACTTTTATTCTTCCCAATGGTATCTTGACTAGTTGATGGGAGTTCATCAGCATGTTGTTCAGAGGATGATGACATAGGCTAGTGAGGGTGTGTAGACCATGCTTCTATAACCTTGTATAGACCAGGGAAATCCTTAAGGAGATGGATACCCTTACAAAGCTTGCAAGGATACTTGGTCTTATGGGTTGTTTGGGTGATATTGGCATCATCAACACTCCCAACATGATTATCAGTAACTGGTTGTTTTCCATCATGTTTGGAAGTGGTTAGAAATTTGGACCCTTGCTTATGTTTCTTCTTCTTCTTATCCACCAGGTTACTAGCTTCAGAGCTTTCACTCGACGAAGAAGATAAAACAGAAGAAGACCTTGCAATTGAAGAAGGTGAAGAAGGTGAAGGATCAACATGATGTTTATGCTTTTGGGGGAAGGTCTTACAACTGAAGCACTCGCTTCATTCGGGAATACCGAAGTGGAAAATAACCATACTGGTAATCCAATTATGAGACCTGGAAGGCTCAAAGTAGTAAAGTGAGAACCAATATTTCTGTAAGAAGGAGAAACAAAAGGTTCCCTTGGAAAAGGGGTTCCCTCATTAGTCATTCCGGGAACTGATGCCATTAAAAACAGATCCAACCTAGAGTTTGCTAGGGAAACAAAACAACACATGCTAAAAATCTGGTAAGCAAACAAGCAAACAAAACCTTCTTACAATGAACACACTAGTTGGTGATGAAATCCAACGTCGTGAGAACAATGTATGAAGGGGATGAGATAGAGAGGGTGGAAAAGTTACGTTGGCGACCTGCTTAATGAACTTACACCCTGGTGCAAGCTCCCACACATAATCATGGGTATACCCTCCAAGGAGCCCAAGTGAGTTTGACCAACGTCGATTCCGTGTACCATGAAGACTTGCCCCTCCATAGTCACCTCGTGTAAATACCCTAAGGGGATAGGCCACTAAGGTTACAAATTACTCCAATGATGCCTGGGGAAACAGTCGACAGATCCATGCGCAAAGGAAGGGTATCTAGCTCGAAATCAACTCGACGAGATCCCACACATAAACATGGGTATACTCTCAAGTGACCCCCAATAATACATGCAATATCTACACTAAGATTGACAAAGAAGGGTGAGTAAATCTGTCGGTCCTAATGCGACCTCTTGATTGACCCTTGTGTGAGAAGGGATTCCCAAGACAAAATGTAGCAATTGGATTTAAACTCTCCCTATCAAAATATTCTATGTTTGTTTGCAACTTTGGAAAGTTATCTTTCACGCCTATTCCAAAGCCCTACAACTAATCTAATGTAGGTTTGCTACCAGAAAATATAAAAATGTCTAAACAATTTTTATAAGCACTTTATTTTTTAGGTTGTTGTTACTCAAGAGGAAAATAGCATGGACTAAACGATGTTTTGACCGACTCTAAACAATGCAAAGAAATGAGAATGAAAATATTTCACTTTGATGAAAGCTATATTACGAGAAGGAGAAAATGTTTATCATCCCCATATGCACAATGTCCCAAAATTTTATTAAACTCATCAATATCAAGATTCTCAAGAAATGAGCAAAAGAGACTGTACACCAATACATGATTCTTGCCCCCCCCCTCTTCAAGACCAAAAACGCCAAAACTCATGCAATTTCGCTACTTCAAATGCAAAGATGCCCCCAATCTAATATAAAGAAATAAATTAAATTTTTTTGTTTCAAAGATAGCTAAAAGCAATAGAAAATCACTTCAAAACAAACACAACCCAAACAAAGTTTCTCTTTTAGCACGAGTTATTCAGAAAAAATAAGTGTTCTTTTCACTAAGGAATTCTAAAGAAAAACAAAGCTTTGTTACCAAAAGACACTCAAAGCAAGAGATAAAATATTTCAAAAGAAAAAAATATAAAACAAGAAAAGATAGCTAAAAGAAGATTGAAAGCTGTCAAGTAGACTGTAAATAGACCCAACAAATCACCCCAAACACTTATCATAGATCTGAGTAAGGAAAAACCACCAATAGCTAAAAATTTCCCAAATCGTCACAGGCTGTAAGACCAACACAGAGAGATGATCCCAGGTCATCGTAGGCTAGAGAACAAATGCAATGCGATGTCATCGCACTGTGTCAAAAAGGCAGGGTGTGTTGATTCTAGATCATGGCATTGTCCCTCAAAGCAGGGTGCGACGATCAAAGGAAAAAATAAAAAGCATCAAGGTTTTTCCAGTGAAGTTTACCAGTCAAAGAGTCAAGCTAGATCTCCCAGTGACTCAGAGAACAAAACCCAAGAAACTAAAGTAAGAAAGTAAGACAAACTAGGAAAACAATACGTTCCCCAGTATGGTCGTCAATTTTGTTATCGGGCTAATTGTTAAGTGTGAACAAAAGTCAATCCCCGTAGCTTCACCATGAAACTAGAACAAAATGAGACAATACACTACTCTTTCCTTAGATTTGAATTATCAAATGAGAAATGGATCTAGAACATACCTTTTAAATATCGAATATTTGACTTCCCCAATGCAATCCAAGCTCCATCGTGAGGCTTATGGAGAAATATCTACAAAGGAATACAAGACAACGGAGACAAAAATAACAGAGTCTATATGATATGAAACTATGTATGTGATCAAGGAATCATACAATATGAACAAATAAATTTCATATAGGAAAGAAAAGTATATCTGTATTAAAGAATGTGGAAGAAAGATACAACCAGATGCCTTGATGTTTTCAGGTTCCTTCCAATAGTTCCTTGCTTCCCACACACTTCTACTCCATGTATTATGAGATCATAGATCTGGAAGTCACTCACAATCTATCTTGACAAAGCAAAACTCAAAGCCACCATACAAGCTCCAAAAACTCTAAGCTACAAGACAACTCAAACCCTCATCAAGCTAACTTTCTCCATGAGAGCTCATCTCCTTTTATAAGCTAAAGAGGATAAGGTGAGGAGGTTAGGATGATCCCACTAAATCATGAAAACAAGTAAGATCCAAACCATTCGGATGCCACCTCACCATAGAAGCTTCTCCTTCTAGAAGCATCGAGAAGATGCTTGTTTTTCCCACGTACAAAAATAGTCGCACCCTAGCCATAGGGTAGCCTGTGGAGACGTCGTAGACCAGTTTCAGGGTAGAGGGCAATGATCAGGCATCGTCGCACCCTGTGTATAGTGCAGCCTGTGGCGATATTTCTTAATAGGGTTTTTACAAAGGAAAATACAACTTCTTCTCTCAGGCAAAGTTCTTCTCCCTTCTTTCTTTAGGAATTTGGGCCACTGATCCCTCTGAAGACAAAATATAGGTTTACATCATTAACGATCATAGGGATGAAGAAAATAATGTGTAACAATCCCCCACTACGAACGACCCTTAGATCAGTGCAATGGGATTTCTTTATCCATCTCCTGACGATGGGAGCAGAGCAAGTTCGAAAAAGGATCTTGGAGTGTCCCGGGGTTGGGATAAAATCACGTGTTTTTATCATACCTAACATTTCCTTTTCTCTTTCTTCAATTACTCCTTTTCAATGGCTTTTTCTTTCCTCGAAGACTTCCTGCCTCGATTATGTAGGTTCACCATATTTAAAGAGAACAATTTCCTTCCAAGTACACCAACAGACCGAAAGTGCCTTCGAGAATTTCCCTTCCAATTATACAACAAGACAAGAAATGCCTTCCAAGTACCCCAAAATACTAAAAGTTCCTTGCAATTATACAACAAGAAAATAAATGCCTTCCAAGTACACCAAAATACCAAAATATCCTTCCAATTACACAACAAGACAATAAATTCCTTCCAAGTACACAAAAAGACCAAAAGTACCTTCCAATTATACAACAAGACAATAAATTCTTTCCAATTATACAACAAGATAAGAAATTCCTTCCAAGTACACAAAAAGACCAAAAGTACCTTCCAATTATATAACAAGACAAGAAATTCCTTCCAAGTACACCAAAAGACCAAAAGTACCTTCCAAAACTTTCCTTACAATTATACAACAAGACAATAAATTCCTTCCAAGTACACCACAAGGCCAAAAGTTCCTCCCAATTATACAACAAGGTAAGAAATGTCCTCTAATTATACAACAAGACAATAAATTCCTTCCAATTACACCACAAGACCAAAAATGGAGCAAAAGTGCCTTCCAATTATACAACAAGACAATAAATTCCTTCGAATTATACAACAAGACAAGAAATGTCTTCCAATTATACAACAAGGCAATAAATTTCTTTTAAGTACACCAAAAGACCAAAAGTGTCTTCCAAAACTTGCCTTCCAATTATGCAACAAGACAAGAAATGCCTTCCAATTATACAACAAGACATAGTTTTCCTTCCAAGTACACCAAAAGACCAAAAGTGCCTTCCAAAACTTGCCTTTCAATTATTCAAAAAGACATAATTTTCCTTCCAAATACACAACATGATAAAAGTTTTATTTCCTCTCACAATTGTCTTCCAATTACACAAGTTTTCCTACCAATTACACAACAAGAAAAAAGTTTTCTTTCAAATGACACTAAAAGCAAAAAAACCTATTTGTTCTTGTTGATTTTACATGCATATTTTGGGATGGTGTCACATTTTTAGGAGAGAAAGAGGATGAGCATTGCGCCTACCTCATATTCTTGTCTAGTAAGAGCATGCACACGTTCTAGGAATGTGTGTGCACTCATGCTAGACAATAATATGAGGCAAGCACAATGTCGAGACTAACTTATTGTTTCTCACAAGAGCACGTGTGTGCTCTTAATGAAATAGAAAAAAAATTTGTTATATGGCCCATATAACTTTAGGAATAAAGGTGTGGAGGGGCTTGGGGACAACTAGGACCCCAAGGTCTTAGGATTGAAAGTGATTTGAGGCATATGACAATTGTTAGAGCACTAATATGAAGGTGTATGGGTTGTGGGACCACCAAGAAGAGGTATGGGAATAGGTCTCTCAAGGATTCAGTGTGGAGGGGGGTAAGGGTTGGGTATAGGTGGGGGCCTCATGATAGATAGAGCTAGGGATAAAGTGGAGGAAGGTTCCTAAGAATAGAGGGGATAAAAAATGAGTATAGTTACGAACCCAAGGGTAGATAGCTCACCCTACAACACTTTTCCCCTCCCCCACTCTCCCTTTCTCTCTATCTCCCCTACTAGTCACCCCCTTCGTAGTATTCATAATCAAATCTCATAGTATTCATAATAAAACACGACATTGCCAAAATATGTATGAGAAATTCATTGGATATGCACCTCCACTCCCTCTCATTCTCTGCCTCTTACTCACTCCATCTCTCTCTCTCTATCTCCCACCACTATCTCTCTCTCCCTCGCTATCTCCCACCACTATCTCTCTCTCCCTCTCTATCTCCCACTCACTCTCTACCATTTTCTCCCTCTCTCCCCTACCCCTCCCCTTTATATCCCATCTCTCTCTCTCTCTCTCTCCCCTAAGTACCCCCCTTCCTCTTTCCCTCT
>SNQJ01S0243352.1:0-13337 GCA_010110895.2 Picea sitchensis
TTTTTTAGAGATCATATTTAGTAAGTTTTTTTATTTTTATTTTGAAAACTAGTGTTCCTAGAACCATATTTTTTTAGGGTCAAAAATTACAACATTTACTTGATCATGACCTTAAAACACCACATTGTTGTAAACAAAAACCTTAAAATCAACCCCCAAATAAAAAAATAGTGCTACTAAGAATATATTTTTTGTCTCGAGGTTAAAATACAACTTTTTAAAACTAAGATCTTAACAACTAGTACCATTGCAACCAAAATCTTAAAATTACAACTTAAAATTTTCAAACTTAAAATTACAACTTGTTAAAACCTTTTTTTTTCAAACTTAAAATCACAACTTGTTAAAACCCATAGCCTTAATAATCATTATTATTACAACTAAAATTTTAAAATCAACCCCCAAATCAAATTGTGACGTTAACGATACCAAAAAAATATTTCGATGTTACAATTACAACATTTTTGAAACCATAGCCTAAAAAACTAACATTGATGCAAGACAAATCATTAAAAAAAAGAAGAAAAAAATTAAAACAAAACAAAACAAAAATAGAATAATAAAACAAAAATAAAGATATTTTTTTTAATAAGTGTAGGTTTTCACAATTAATGATAATGTTTCTTGAGATTTCTAGAGGTAAACTATATACAAAATTTTGAAACATTGATAATGGATGAAATCTACACTTGAAACTTTAAACGTTTCAAAATTTTATATATAATTTATCTTTAAAAAAACTCAATAAACATTTTTTAAATAATAAAAATAATTAATTAATTAAATTTAAAATAAATAAACAAATAAAAATCATTAAAAAATACCCACCCCTCTCTTCCTTCGTACTTCATTTTATTAATAATAATAATAAAAAATATTAACAAACAAATTTTTTTATTTAAAAAACTAAGAAATTCCTAAAATTACTTCTCTCCACATCCCCATAACACACTTTCACTACTCATTTAGTGTGGATTGGGGCAAGGAGGGGGGCGATTTCAAGGAACACGTCCCCCTTCCCCCTCATAACACCTTCACTACTCTTTTAGCATGTGCATTGGGGGACGGGTGATTTTGAAGAGCATACCTTCCCTTACAATTATTTGTTTTAAATAAATTATTAGTATTATTATTATGTTTATTTTTTTTTTAAGTTTTTTTTTGAGTGTTTATTTATTTCTAATTTATAAATGAAGATCGAGGAAGAGTTAAATTATTATTATTATTATTATTATTATTATGTTATTTTTTTTTCACTTTTTGTTTTGACTGTGGTTTTGTTTACAATAATATTAGCTCTTTAGGTTATAGTTTCAAAAATGTTGTAATGTTGATCTCCTCTAGAAAGTGTAATTTGGGGGTTGATTTTAAAATTTTGGTCACTATGATATTGATTGTTACGACTTTAGTTTCAAATAAGTTGTATTTGTAATCTTGAGAAGAAATAATGTTACTAGTAGCACCACTTTTCATTTCAGGGATTTATTTTAGTATTTTGGTTGTAATGGGAATAGTTGTTAAGGCTATAATCTCAAACAAGTCGTAATTTTAATCCCCCCCCAAAAAGGTGTTATTCATAGTTCCACTTTTCGATTTCAAGGTTGATTTTAAGATTTTGGTTACAATGGTAGTGATTGTTAAGATCTATTAGATTTTCATTAGTTTCGTTAACATTAGAATTACCATAGCATTTTTATCTTATTTTATTATTCAATAATCATATACAGAAATATATATAAGCAACAGATAAACAAGCACAAAAGGACACACAAATTTATCTTGGGAAAGCCCCAAATGGGGGAAAAACTCAACCAACTTTTCTTAGAGATAATCTATTCCAATACAACCATGAACAAGATATACACAAGAGTAAACCAATAGTGAAGAAACCCTGATAACAAATACTTATCTTCTTCTTGTCAAACCCTAGCGAGGGTAGACAACTGATAAGCACCACATAATTGGCGCAAGATAGGCCCATCACTAGAGCAAGATAGCGCACCACAGAACTGGAACAAGTGGTAACTACAACTGCAACTGCAACTGACAAATGGCACAAAGAAAATGGGAAGAACCACACAACCTTAGCACAACTCCTCCAGAGGTAGCGCACAAGAGAGATCACCAAGAACAACCAATAATATCCTTGCCCAAGTGGGGTGCACTCTCCAAGAAAACCATAAACCAGAAATAGAAAAATTGCAGCTGCAACTTCCTAGTGCGCACTATAGAAGGATAATTGTGTGGTTGTGCAAATGAACTGACCTAGATTGGTATTTATACTAATCTGGGTGCATATTTGGGCCAACTTCTTATTCTGTGTCTTATTATTTCTGTGGGCCGACTTGTCTTCCTGGAAATTATATTTCCACTTTATTATTATTTCTTGTGGGACGAATTTTCTTTTGTGGTCTTCTATTTCACTTTATCAACACTCCCTCTTAGCTAGGGAGGTACCTTTCCACAATGTCTTCATCCAATAGTCCACTGACTACTCTGCAATAAACTAGTAGCACACAACTACTACCATGCCATTGGTAGCTCGAATCATCTGTCACAATCTTTGCAATCAAGCAACACACAACTTCTCCCAAGTGATCTCGTAGTCTCCATGGCAATTAGCTAGTAGCACAAAACTACTACAATGTCATCCAAATAGAACATGATTTCACCGATCCATAGTAGTACATAACTGTTGTATGGTGATACACAATCACTGCAAGTGGTACACAACCACTATAGTAGCACACAACTATTGTCCAGTGATACACAATCATTGTCTGGGCCATACTTCATCTGAAGTAATCAAGCATGATGCTAGAATAAGTCAAGTGCTAAAACCTGTGCACTCAACTGAGTGTCTCGCAACTGTCACACACTCAACTAAGTGTCTCGTGACTAAAAGGACCATTCTTCGTGATCGGGTCACCATTTTTTCCACAAGAAGAATGTCATTCTTCCCAGATGATGAAAACCATGCCATGGGATACATGGACCATTCTTCTAATCGAGTCAATACATGTGCCATAGAAGAATGCCAATCCCAGACCATTTTCTCTAATAGGGTCACCATATGTACCATAGAGAAAATTTCAGTCTTTTATAAACCTCCCTAATCGGGTCACCATCCATGCCTTAGGAGGAAGAACATTCATCATGATCAAGTCACCAGTTGTGCCATAGGAGAATGTCAGTCCTGGACCATTTTTTGCAGAAAATGTCAGTCCATGATACATCAACAATTTGTACAACTTGGACCATTCTCCATAGGGAGAATGTTATTCCAGCACCACAATGACTATCCATGATGCAAGAATATCAACACTCCCTCTCAACCAAGGGAGTAATCTCCACAAGTCCCATTTTGTTCCTAAAGTATAAAAACTTCACTCTCGATAGAGGCTTTGTTAGAATATTAGTTGTCTGCTCATCAATGGAGATATATTGGAGATTTATCTCTCCCTTCTCAAATTTATCACGGAAGTAGTAGTACTTGATCTCGATGAGCTTCAACCTATCATGAAACATGAGGTTCTCTGAAAGCTTCGCACAACTTTTATTGTCGCAGAATATCATGGTCGATTCCAACACTTGATCAAACAATCCAAAAACCAGCTTATGGAGCCATACTACTTTCGTATAGGCATCAAAAGTTGCAATATACTCTGCCTCTACAGTGTCGAGTACGACATAATTATGCTTCCTGCTAGTCCAAGAGATCATAGCAGAGCCCAAACTGAAGCATACACCCGAAGTGCTCTTTCTGTCATCTGCACTCCCTGCCCAATTAGAATCTGTATATCCTTGCAGCCATAATTCATTGTTTGAGACATATCTCAAACCATAATTTAGCGTGCCTCGCAAATATCTCAAAATTTGCTTTGTGGCTATCCAATGTTGATGTCACGATTCCACTTGGAACTGACTCAACGTATTCATAACAAAGCAAATGTTTGGCCTAGTATTAACCAGGTACATCAAGGATCCAATCAACTATTTGTACATCATGGGATCCACCAAATATGAAGATGAATCACTCAAGAGCTTCAGATTTATTGTCATATATGTGGCCATGGACTTGTATCCCATCATCCCAAATCTTTACAGGATCTCATTAGTATATTTTCCTTAGCTAAGGAAAATCTCATCTGGCCTCTGCCACACCTCCAATACCAAGAAGTAATGCATCAGAACTAGATCCTTCATCTCGAACTTTGAAGTGATATCCATCTTGCACCCATCTGTGAGCTTGTCATCCCCCTGGGTTCCTGTTTAAGCTCGTACAAAGCTTCCTTCAATATGCATACATGAGACCCCTTCTCATGTATCTTTGGGGCTTCTTTATGTACACTTCTTCTGTGTTACTAGAGCAAGTGCCTCGTCATAATATTCTCCCTCTTACTGGGAGAATCCTCTAGCCACAAATATTTATTTTTAATTATCTATGTTTCCATCTGCAACATGCTTGATCTTGTAGATCAACTTGGAAGTCACCAATGACTTCCCTTCTGGTCTCAGAACTGAGGAAAAAATCTATATCCCAATCCTTTTGACTGGCTTCCTCCTCTGTCCTTGTAGCAAAATATATTGAAACAAGTGCATCTTCCAGGAGGTCTCACATCTCCTCGAAGCCTCTGAAGCTTCAATCTAGACTCATCAGCCCATGGCACTTGTATGTCAGTCCTAGAATATGTCTCTCTCTCCCACCTAAGTCTGAGGGGGAAATTCCTCTAAATGATTTGGTCTTCCTATGATTCAACTGAATCTCTCAGAGATCATTCTCTCTCTGAGTCTACATTCTCCCTCTAAATATTGAGTCCCTATGAGTCTATATAATCTCTAGAGATATATTCTCCCTCTACATTTGTTGACCTCCTATGAAGTTTGATCTCCTATAGAATCTATTGGGAGGCTTCTCCTCCCTACTGGATCCTGAGGGATGACTACCTCTAAAATCTATCTCCTTCTGAGATGATACTTGGTGGGGCCACCTGCCTCACCATTGTCTGAGCCATCTGCTCTTCCTCATGATATGGATCATCAATTCCATATAACTACATCCCCTTTGCATCCTGCAAAGTATCACGAGACCATGTTGGTCTCTTCCTGGTCATTACAATGATTATGGGTAGGCTCTTCTAGTTCTACTAACTCTTCCTGATGATTTGAAGAGTACAATCATTTTCTGAGCCTTCTTCTCCTCACAATCAATCTCTACAAAAGTACCCCTCTTCATCTTCGTTACATGGATCTGTATGGTCATGCACACAACTCTGTGTCTTGATATTATGCTCCATGTCTTAGCTAGAGACCATTTAATTTGTTGCCTCCTGCAACCGTCATTATAGCTCCCTCTCAAATCTTATCACCTGTGACCTACCCGGAACAACAAGGGAACATAATAGACAAGAATAATATTCTTATGGTAAGAACAATAATAAAACAAAAACATGAACAATCGTTGCAATAGGTCATTCTCAGATCTATCACTTATGACCTACTCAGGACAAGAGTCAAAACAATATACAATAATAAGAACAACACTCTTCAACACTCTTCCAGTGTTGTGATCAATCATTCCTCCATAGTAACTTGCCCAGAACAGGCAAAAAGAATAACAACATCTCCATGGTAACTTCCATGGAATTTACAAGATAACTTGCCTGAACAAAACCAATAACATCTCCTAGAAGATATCAATTTCATTTTGTAAATAAGTACATTACTATTACTAAGCAATGAAAATTTACATAATGATCATTATACCAACAATACTCAAATATTACTACACATTTGATAGAAAAAGTACTAAGTAGTAATGGAACTCTAAAGACCGTTGTCTTACTTAAGTTATAACAATATAAAATATCAAACCTGATATGAAAACTTGATATCTTGTTGCTCCTGCCCATTTGTCAAACACTGTAGGAGAAATTATCATTGTTTCCTCCAACTCTTGAGATTCCTCTTGAATGCACTAGATCTAAGATCCTTTTGGATCTACTGTTACTGCTTGGACTACTGTCTTCTTTCCAAGTGTACATCTCCTACAAACACCCTCATGATATAACTTATATACAAGTGCATACCTTTGAAATTTGACCATTCAACTTGTGTTCTAATCTAAGACATTACATCGATAAGAATAATTTAGCAATCTAAACGAGAAGGTTCAATGTCTAGGAAAATGTCAACAAGCCTAAAACCCTAAAAATTCAATTTTGACGGAATGCTAATCTGAGAAGTGAAATAGGTGTGCTAGAGTAGTGCAAGTTAATTAGTGGTTCATTTTTTCCTAATCAAATATATATCAAGTGTTGAACGAGCTTTGACAAAGAAAACTGTGTAGTGACAAATCGAATGTGCAATGACAAATCTCAACAATGTGGTAAATCCCACGATCATTCTTCCAACAATGAGACTATTTTGAAGGTAACCAACTCTGAAACCATGTTATATTTTCATTAGTTTCGTTAACATTATATTTACCATAGAATTTTTTATCTTTTTTATTATTCAATAATCATATACAAAAATATATATAAGAAGCAGATAAACAAGCACAAGAGGACACAAATAATTATCCCGGGAAAACCCCAAATGGGGGAAAACCCCAAATGGGGGAAAACCCAACCAACTTTTCTTAGAGATAATCTATTCCAATACAACCATGAACAATCTCTACAAAAGAGAAAACCAATAGTGAAGAAACCTTGATAACAAAGACTTATATTCTTCTTGTCAAACCCTAGTGAGGGTAGACAACTGAGCATGCAACACCACATAATGGGTGCAAGATAGGCACATCACTAGAGCAAGATAGCGCACCAAAAAACTGGCACAACTGGTAACTACAACTACAACTGCAACTGACAACTGGCAGGAAGCAAATGGGAAGCACCGCACAACCTTATCATAACACCTCCAGAGGTAGCGCACAAGAGAGATCACCAAGAACAACCAATAATATCCTTGCCCAAGTGGGGCACACTCTCCAAGAAAACCAAAAACCAGAAATAATGAAATCGCAACTGCAATTGCCTAGTGTGCACTGCATAAGCATAACTGTGTGGTTGTGCAAATGAACTGACCCATATTGGTATTTATATTAATCTAGTTGCCTTTCTGGTCCGACTTCTTATTCTAGGTCTTTATTATTTCTGTGGGACGACTTCTCTTCCTAGAAATTATATTTCCACTTTATTATTATTTCTTTTGGGCCGACTTTTCATTTGTGGTATTTTATTTCACTTTATTCTTTTCTGGGGTGTTCTTTAACTGTTCGATGGTCTTCCTTTGACTTCTTGGAATCTTCTTCTTCTCTAATAAAAGTTTTCTAGGAGGAAAATACCTCCCACAACTACCAAAACATCAACGAGATCATTGTTTCAAACAAGTTGTAATTTAAACCCTAGAAAAAAGGGTGCTACTAGTAACAACACATTTTATCTAGGGTTTGATTTTATGGTTTTGATTGGAACAATACTGATTGTTAAGGCCACAATTTCAAACCCCTTGTAATTTTAACCTAAAAAATGATTCTACTAGTAGCACCTCTTTTTTATTTCAAGGTTGATTTTAAGGCTTTTGTTTGTAACATTATATAGTTTTGAAGTTATTTTTGCAAAATGTTGCCATTTTTAACCCCGAAAAAGAAAGGATGAATATGGGATACCACTTTTCAATTCAAGAGTTAATTTTGTTTTTTTTAACTTAAATATGTGAACTTTTAAGGCTAGAGTTCTCGTTTAAAGTCATAGTTTTCATTAGATCAATAGCTATATTATTCATTTAAAAAAAATTGATATTCCAAATGACAAACTATACCAAACTTACCTCGTCACAAAGGTGAAATATACCACCCCATTATACTAGGGTTTATTACCTTATATTCAAGGGCTCAAATTCATGCCAAGGCTTAAGTCTATCTACGAAAGAGCTTCTGGTAGGGTTAGCCAGAAGGCCTTACAACTAGTGAAATCTAGGTGTGGTTGTAATTTGTCCACTAAGAGGTCCTCCCGAACTATCGAGAATCTAGTTCCAAGTGGACAAGGATGGGGTCTATGGTGTTGCCCATGCAATAAGGTAAATAGTCCTTCGAATGAATTGGGGCTCATTGTACTAGAACACAATGATGTGAGAGGGAGCTACATTCATAGACCTTATCCACAACTCTTAACCACGTGATCAGACATGGTGGACCATGTCCACCCATAAGTTTTTTTTAACGTTTTATTTTAAATTTAAAAACATATAAAAATAAATTTATAAATTTTCAAATTATAAATTTATAAGAATCAATTCAAAATCTTCTCAACATATAACATCAAATAAATTTTGATAATCATATCATATAAAAATATATATATTTAATTTTTATATTAATAAACATATAAAATTAATAAATTTTCTTTTAAATTTATAATTTTTTGTCTTGTGATTTCTAAAATTATAAATGTCTTCCTACACAATTATAATTCCAAAAATCGCAAGACAATTATGAAAAACTTTGAAAATCTACACACTTTGATTATAATTTTTTAATAAAAAAATTAATGATAATGTTGTGGACTTGATAATAATGTCATAGATTTATCATTTCTCTATCATAAATTTCCAAAGTTGAAAAATCATTATACGATAAAATTTATTACATTTTAAATTATAAAATTATTATATTATTATTATTATTATTATTATTTAATAAGTTTTTTATAAAGTTATTGTCATGAAAAAACGATTACAGAGTGTCAATTGTTTGTTGGAGAAAGAGTCACCATGATTGGAAACCAGCTATGCTCCAACTAAGTTTTCAAAACTAAGAATCCTAATACATCAAAATTTATACAGAGCCAAGGGGCTATTATGACATAGAGACTGATTAATAATGCCAGACACAAAATGAAAACAAAGAACAATATTGCTAATCTGGCCTCAAGATTAATAGCTATGATGGTCAAGAGGACCAGATACAGACGAGATATACTAGTAACAAAAATGATGAACCTGTTGACCCTCATACTCAGTGTCAGTTATGTGCAGGAGTGTTGACCCTTGAATCCGTCAGGACCGAAACTACAACCCACAAGGATATGAATCCTCCTGCATTTTTAGAGAGGTGGTACTCCTCTTTGGCTAAAAGATATATCCGTGATATCTTGGATCAGGGGAATGCTAAGGCAACAAACCCTAGATCTTTATTACTTGAAATTATGAAATAAAATGGTATTCAATAACCTGATATAATATTTATGTGCAACAAGAAGTCTCTTTACAGTAAGAAAATATTGAAGGAGGGCTTCAACATCAGAATTTGTTTGTGATCAACATCACATACACAATCTTCTTAATCATACATAAATGCATCCATGTCTTCTTCACAAAAAATAGGAGAGGAAAATTTGATCATCTCAAAGAAATTTCAAAAAGTATTACTATCAAGATCAAAAGAAAATTTGATAGGTCAATCTCAAATACCTCATACTTAACACTCAAAGTTACAAGATACAGTCAAAATCAACCCCGAAGCAATTATTTGTGGAGTTTTATTCATGAAATATGTTTTTCATTACAAAATATTTGACAGTCAAGTATATGGCTGTAAATACTCCATGATTATACACGAAAAAATATTTTAGAATAATATAAAAAGAACACTAAAGAACTCAACCTTGTTCTCAATTTAGAGACTCAAGCATAAATCTATGAGAAATGGTGTAGAAGAATACAGAGAGTGGAGAAGATGGAGATCTCTTTTATTTGATCAGAAGTTTGCTTGTGTATTCATGGATGTACCTCCTTTATTCCTATGATATTTTTCCTTGCCCCTATGATAATTCTGATTCTTGGAGCCCTTGATGAAACTTTTCTTCTCTTTTTAAGATGAATTTTTCTAACTACTTGAGTAGTTAGGGTTTTTTTCTCTCTTGAAATTCTCGTACACTTTTATTCTTGAAATATATTCTTTAATTAATGCCTCATTTAAGTGTTTATTAATGAATTCACATCATTATCATATGCATATCTAAAATGGGTCCCTTTCCCTTTTAATGAAACTTTTTAAATAAACTTTTATTTTTCAAAATTCAATTAATTGCCATTTAAAATAGGGGGACTGTGTTTTAAATTTATGGAAGTGAAAATAAAATTTTCAACCATATAAATTACTTCATACGTGATATTCATATTCTTATATTTCCAACGATATGAATTTTTCCCAAATCCATCGCTCGAATCTCAAGATATGAACTCGTGAAGTTGAGTTGTCACGCATGCCCATTAAAAATGAATCTGAATGATATTTTAAATTCTGAGAAAAATGTATCAACATTTATCCTTTTAAATATATACCATCATCTTCTACATCAAAATACCTTTCCAACGGTATAAAGTTTGCACGATTTTGACACCCAGAGCTCAAGTTATGGCCTCTGCAAGATTAGCGCTCAACCACCATTGATTGGATGTCTTAGGGAAATCTCAACCCTTAGATGAATTTCGTGTTTTCTCCATAAAAAAATCAATTTTTTTGTGGTAAAGTATTATCCTACATGCACGAGATTATATAAGTTTTAATAGTATATAATACTAAGTGTCATGTACACTTAATAAAAAAACATGAAGGGAATATTATGAAGCTTGGAGGATTCGACCCTTAGAAAATTGTTGAAAAAATAATAATTTTGGAACTTAGGTATCATCCACCTCATGCCTAGTCAACATTGATGACCTAGTCAACATTGATGAATCACCTAGCCAAAATTTCTCCACATGTCATTACTCGGTAGACCAACATTCTACTAATACAAATCTGTCATTTGTCATGCAATAAAATCATGCCATATGTCACTCCTTTATGATGCCACATGTCTCCATTAATTAGTTGTCATGTGTAATGTTCTTATTGGATGCCACATGGAATTCCTCCATAGGATTAAGTAGGTTTCCATGCCATCCAAGGAATGTTTGGTACATGGAATAAGATTAAAGGTGAATAATTAAAATAATTCATAAAACTAAAGGTGGGTAATTAAAAAATGGGAAATAATAAAAGGTGAAATGTATTAAGTGTGAGAGGGTGAACGAGAGAGAGGAAAGGGTGTCTCCGTTAATTAGTTTTCATGCTTAATGTTATTATTGGATTCCACGTGGTATTCCTCCTCCATAGGCTTAAGCAGTTTCTATGTCATCCAAGGAATGTTTGGAACATGGCATAAGGTTAAAGGTGAGTAATTAAAATAATTCATAAAATTAGAGGTGGGTAATTAAAAAATGGGAAATAATAAAAGGTGAAATGTATTAAGTGTGAGAGGGTGAACGAGAGGGGAAAGGATAATTAGGAAGGGGGAGAAATGTAGAAGGCGTAGGTTAGGAGGATGAGGTGAGGTGAGGTGTTTGTAGGTGTCGAAGTATTGGATTAGAGAATGAGGGAGTAAGGAAGGTGAGGGGGAGGAGAGAGTGAGGTATGGCGAGTTCGATCCCGTGAGTTCGATCCCGTGAGTTCGAAACAAGTTAAAAAAAAATCCAAGTGTGAGATAAGGGGAGCAAAGGGGAGTGTAATGAGGAAGTAAATTGAAAAAAAATAAAATTAAGTGTAGGAAATAGGTGAAAAGTATGTGGGAAATGGAACAAATCGAAAATGAGACTAAGTATGGAAGAAGTGAAATGAGAAAAGAAATAAAAGAAGAGTCAAGAATTATGGTAGGTGACCACGGGAGATGTCATAGAAGATTTTTATGGTTTTTGAACTCGACACAAAATGAAAATAAGGGTCTTGGTACCGAAAAATAAAATTGAATATTTGTTTGAGAAATTAGCTTTATTTCACATGGAAGAGGCACCATTTTCTGCTTAAACTTTAAACTTGGATATCTTGAGCATATGAACTAAGATTTCCGATACAAAAAATGTGTGGAGACACTAAGACCGAGGACTACATAATGAACTCAAAATAGTTCAAAATTTTTCATCATCTGATATATATATATATATATATATATATATATATATATATATATTTATTATTATTCTAGGAGCGAGAATGTATATGTGACCAAATTTTGGTCAACAAGGGGGAAGGAAGACGAGCATCGTCGCTCCAACTGTTGTAGGAGATTGCAGGGAATCTCGAGTATTGTGCATATATGTATCCATAACAATGCAATGGTACATAACCTCAAGGAGAAACTTAACATCATACATTTCTTTCTGAATCTAAAAAATCAGTTGTTGAAGTGTAGATAGGGCTGCAAAGATGCTCTTAGATTTCGCCGCCCTAGTTGCACTCGATTTATCTATGGATGGAACTTCTAATGGAGTCATTATTAGGTGTCCTGAGGATTGAGCATCCTTATTGCGACTGGAAGGAAAATGAGAAGCACATGGAGGTGGCATCTCAAAAGAAGTCCATCTAAGGAAAGAAGTTGGGGCGTAGCTGTTAAGAACCAAATATCAATATAGCATAGAAAAACCTCAGAATAAGTACTCAATGCCTTGAAAAAGAGATAAAATCAAATAATAAGCCTCTTCGAGGGGGCAACCTCCTTATGCCCACATAAATGTACAATTCCAAGATGATTTCAGATGAAAATGTCTCCTTGGTATATATAAGAGACTAGGAGGTATAATTACAACTAATGGAATAAAACCGGCATAAATAAAATAACATTACTAATGTAATATGCCCCAATTAAGGGGTAATGAGCCAATATTAGGGCTTAACATGCCCCTCCCCTTGAGACAAGTGTTGTCTACAACGCTTGAGTAACTCTAGATGCTTTTGTATAAAAGACTCATCTTCCCAAGTGGAATCTTCAGCCAGTAGTTTCTTCCATTTAATGAGATACTCTGAAATGGATCTATTCCTCAGCTAGTGAACTCTTGTGTCAGTGATGGCTTCAGGCTCCAATATGATTTTTCCTTCCTCGTCAAGTTCTGGAAATATAGTTTGAACTGGGATCTTGTTGCCTATAACCTTCTTTAAGCATGAAACATGGAAAACTGGGTGTACTCGTGAAGATCCAGGCAACTCCAATTTGTATGCCATAGTACCAATATTTTGCAACACCTTATAAGGGCCATAGTACTTTGGTGATAATTTATTATCCTTTTTGGATTGCTTGAGGGACATATGTTTGTATGGTTGTAGTCTTAAAAACACCCAATCCCCTACTTCAAAACTTCTTTCACTATGATGTTGATCTGCTTGTTGTTTCATGCGATTCTGTGCCATGGTCAGGTTATCCTTTAAGATTTGGATAACTTGTTGTTGATGCTCGATGTGATCTTCCACTGCTTGAACCTTAGATTTCTCTTTTAGAGAAGAAGTGATGGAAGGA
>SNQJ01S0243355.1:0-13337 GCA_010110895.2 Picea sitchensis
AAATTGAATTGCAATGGTCGCAAAAATGAGACTAATGTCTAAAAGCACAATGCGACAATGATTTGTCGTAATACGACAAGGGGTGTAAGCAGCTTTTTGAGAGCAATCAAAAAAAATGGGTTGGCTGCCAACAAGACACTAGACTATTTCAAGAAAGAGATAAGAGAATTGGTGGAGAAAATGACACCAAGTACCCCACAAGAGGTCAGATCCAAAAGGGAGAAGAAGGCCACAGAAAAAATAGATCATATTGTGCTAGAAGTCAAGTACAATCCTAGAAAAAGATGCAAGGATCTAATAGTTGGATCAGAAAGAATAAAAGTTAAATGCAACAGTCCAGGATCTAAAGTAGAGTTAGAATACATTGTCTATATAAGAGATACTAAGGGCCATGCAGGAGATTAAAAACATGCAAGAATAAGAAAAGACAATTGAGGAGGATTGACAGACCAGACAAACTTCACTAGAGCCCCTGCAAGAGCAAGAAGAAAAGCTGATAACAGAGAAACCTAGAATGGAATAGGCACACTAAAAAATCCTACAAGTGTTGAAGGAGCACATTACAACATAGGTCATGGAGACCCTCACAGAAAATAACATGCAGATGAATACAAAGGGATATGACTTGGAAATGAAGTTCTAGGACTTAGAGAAATCAGTGCAGAAGCCACACATGACCCTAGTGGTTCGAGACGAGCCACACATTATTGTTACAGGGCCTTTTGTTGAGCGAAGTTACGGAGTGAAAGAAGTAAGCAAGGAATAATGGGACAAAGGTAGTGCATGCGAAAGAATCGAACGATAAAGGGAAAATGATGAGTGCGGAAATAGGAAGATCTGTCTGATAGATGGTTGAATGCCAACTAAGTGGAAGTTAGAAATTGGACAACAATTCCACTTGAGTTATCGGTTTTAAGATCCATAATCCTAGAGGTCTTACCCACTGTTGGTATATAAATATGATGTAGAGGAGTGAATGGGAACTTAGAACTCACATGTGAAGAGATTATCTTTAGAGAACCTTTTTTAAGCTTGAGACTTGGGTATGTTCATTTTTGGTTGTATAGGATCTAGTGGAGACTTATGGATTATAAATGAGGGCCAGGTCGCAAGATGTGGATCTTGGTGAAACTTTGTTCAGACTCATGCACTGTTCTAAACTATGATGTAATGTGCACAATGTTGTTTTAAAGAATAATTAATAAAGTAGAAGATTGTGTGGATGTAGGGGGTGAATAACGGTAAAATCTTCATGTTGTAACGTGTTTAATTTTTTTTTTAGTTTTCTAAATTATGAATAAATGGTTGAATGAATACGATAGGTTTTATTTATAGTATAGCATAGTATAGGTATGCAAAATACGTGTCGACTGAATGGATAGTAGCGAATATGATGAATGTTGTAGTGATATGTTGTTAAAATATATAAAGTAAAATAACATCTGACCTTCCATATTTGGAGACATATATATTCTCTGGGTCACCCACTAATATCTCAGGGTGGAACTACATTGTGCACTCACATTATTATGGTGCAATTATCATTTGGAAAATGTCTAGATGGTGAAAACGATTTGTTGGAGAATTACTAAAATTGGGAACAACGATTCAACCCCATAAATCAATAACATGGAATATTTCCAATAGGTAAATCGAAGTTCGAAACTATGTCATTTCCATTTCCATTTCTTTCTTTATGCAAAGTCTGAAGCTTGTAATCAGGTACATGGATATATTTTGTTTTTTGGGTGTTCTTTGACAACTGTTCAGGGTGTCCTACAACACTCCCAATGTCTACAATAAGGACATCAATGGGTTTAATAATGGGTTGATCATCTTCTTCCTGATGTTAGTTTTATTGAATTCCAGCCTAGAGTCTGAATGTTCTTGATTTTCATGATCAAAATGTTATAAAACTTCTGTCAAATATTGATATTCGGACTCTGCTTCTAAAACTAATGACTCTCCCTTAATGGAGGACTAAGAATCCACCCTTCTTCATGTTTTTTATAACCTCGACATTCTCATGAAGATGATGGCTCCAATTCTTTTATTAAATATTGAATATACATTACCCATCCTTGATTTGGATTTATTTTTCTTGAGCCCTTCCTCTTCCTCTTACTCTTACTATGTTCGATACCTGATGTCCTTCTCCTTCTTTATTCATGCATCACATATCTTTTGATTCATCATCTGATGTTAGGTATTATTCTTGTATAATAACCTCCCCAACAAGCACTTCAAAATGTTATTTGATTTTAATTATATAATTAACAATTCAATTGTCCTTAATTAGTCTTTTATTACAAGATGTATTGCATATAGGACAAATAATATCCTAACACTATATGATGATTTAAATTCCACTAATCCTAACTCACATAGTTGTATCACAATCATTGTGAAACAAATCAGATCCTTATATCAACTAAAAACTCCAACCAAGAAAATGCTTAATCAATCCACCCTTTTAATGAACTAGCAATTAATATAATCTTATTCCTTACAAAATAACCAATCATACTAAACAATTTGGAATCTTCCAGTGAAATCCTGAAGCACCCTTCTAGAAAAAATAAAACAAGGTACACCTATCAACAAATTCAATCTTCTATAAACCAACTAAAGAAAACTCTAGTATCCAGCAAATCCTCCACCATTTTGAGCCGTCCCTTTTTTGTTAATAAGGACACAAATCAAATAAAACAAATATTCTTCTTGATTAAAAGCTATGTGTGTTGAAGTCAATCTTGTTTACAGTGTCAGAAACACCATTCTTGAAATTGGAAATGAAATACTTGTTAATGAATATGAAATACACTCTCACATTGGGGTTGTATTAGCAATAAAATTGTGTAAATATGTTGAACACTTCAATTGCATTAATTATCCACCATAATTTTAAACTAGAAAAATTTAACTAGATCTCTCTATAAATGCAATGTTAGGAACAAAGAAAAAGGAAGAAATGAGTAAGTCTGGGGCCTTTATATTAGTAGTGATAAAAGAAAACTGCAAGTGACAGCAATGCTCATGATTAGGTACCCTGAGCTTGTTAAGGTCTATTGTAGAAATCAAAGGTGGGAGACAATTTTGGTACTCATTAATTATTAAGCTATTCTTTTGTTTAAACAGGCACTTGGGAGAAAAAGATGCTCCCCTGTTAAACTCTAATCTTGGAAAAATTATAGTTTTGAACATCCTTGAGAATCCTAGGTTAGGTTCCTGTGTCTCATCTTAATGGAAGAAATGGAGATGCAAGAATGTTCCTATAACTGTTCCCTGACAATTGATGATTTTTCATGGTTTTGGTTGAAGTATCATTGTCAGGATGATGAGGCATATTTGAAATACCAACAAATGTGAAGCTTAAGCTATAAGCCATGTGAAGTTGAATGGGTCTGTCATGATTATGAGCCAAATGATCTAGTCAGGTATAGATCTAGTGATCTTAGGTGGTAACATTGAAGTAAATGAATGTATTTCTCGTAAAACACTTGTGAAACAACATCATGGGAGTAAAACAGCTCAGAAAGCATCTCTTAGTGTGACATCTGGATTTATTTAACATGGGTGAAAACTCCTTTGGGTAACCTAGGTAAAAACACCATGGTGTAGTTCCTTTGGGTGAGCTTTCCTGAGTAGAGACCATGGAGTAGGAAGCTGCTTTCTAATGAAACACCTGAATTGTATGAGTTGTCTGAGATTCTTTAATTTTCTATTGTGGTTACCCAACAGGAATCCTTCTTCCCTCAAATGCAATAAAAATTAAATGATCAATGCATCAAATAGACTACCTGAGTGTCAAAAGGTATCTTGGACCGCATAATGAGATGTGAAAGGTGTGAATAAGAGGGAAGAATTAGAGACAAATGACAAATGAGGGGAAAAAAGATTGTTCGGGTTAATACCAGGAAGAGGGACTATTTACTAAATAATTGTGGAATGTGGGTATGATGAGTTAGTCAGCCAGTCCTGGTGTTTCCCTTGATGGGGAAATTGTAAATGTGAAAAAATGAAGAAGTGACAACAAACATTCCATAGAACCAATTGCATTAGAAATGGGTTATATCAGGAAGCATCAATACTTCAATCACTGAAGGAAAGTGATTTTCCTTTAATTCAAGTCAAGATTTTCAAGGTACATGGTGGAAACCATATCATCAAATTCATGAGACAGGACAGTTTAGGATTTGTAGAGAACCAATGGCTCACCAATAAGGAAAAATACATGACACGTAAATGATTTCCTTCATCCAGCAGATCATAGATGAATAATTTCTTCCCAAGCATGATTAGTTTGGAGATAGGTATTGGGAAACCTTGGCTTAAATAGTATATGTCAGCATGATATATTTATGCCTTATATGGCTCAATGTATGATAATGGGGTTCTGCAACTTGACTTGGATTAGTTTGTAGAACTTATAAGATTGACATAGGATAATACAGCCTACAAATGTTCCAACAATATTGTGTGGTGTTGATGACCTGAGAACTTGGATTTAAATCATTTTGAATTGTGTGCCACTTGTAGGTATGTGAATCAAAAACAAACATCTGATCAGGCGGTGGAATGGAGATGAATGGAGTGGAGGTCTTATGTTGCCTCATTGGCATTGTTTTATGGAGGAGTGTCATATGTATTATCTCTGGTTGTTATACTAATTTTCCCATTACACATAAGTACTTGAGTGCTTTAGGAACCATCGTCATGGTGAGGGTGACCTATGTTTCCCCAGAGGGAAGTATTTTCTTTTAATAATTTTGTTGTAATTAGGAAAAGTTAAACTAGTATAGATGCACCTACACTTGGGGGGGTGAATGAGTGTGGATCTTTTCCCCAAAACTTCCCTCTCTTACATCAAACTCATCAATTAGCATTCAATTTACTCATTATATTGTCTTAATTAATAGTCCCAGTTAGATGTGAGACCATATCGACAATATATCATCAACAAATCATCTCAGAGGAACCACAGCGACACGGGATGTACAATTTTATTTTATTATATTCATGAATCAGAGTTTTCTTAAATGAATGAATTTAACTCTAAAAGACCAGATCTCATAATGCTGGGCTTACATTGTCATCTACTAAGCTGAGATGGAGGCAACAATTCTCAGATAGATGTACTCAGCATGTACCATAAACAAGAGCATCTTCCTTTCTTTGTGCCAAACATCATAATCAGCACAGTACCATAAACAAGTGCATCAACCATGTACCAAGGTATGTAACTATATAATCCAAGTGTCAGCTAATCAATAAAAGTGCTCATCTAATATGTATATCATCTTCTTCTACACCTCATGTATGTTTTCAACTCATCAGCTGCTTGTGACCATGACTGGTTTGGATTAGTCAACAAACCTAATTGAAATAATCATAACTTTGTTTTTATGGGAAAAATATGAAACTAACACAATTTTATTGTGTTTCATGCAATTCCTCAAGGTGTCAAACCTCTCAGGAAAAGGAGTTATAGAAAAAGTAATACTAGATTTTGGTTTCAATCTCAGAGGAACCCATGAACTGACCCTACTTGAAATATTTGTTGAGCCAAGTATGAAATTGTGCAGATCACTAAATGCTTGTAATATATTAATGGTGGTCTCTGTTGGATCTGTTGAATAAGTTATGATGTGTTTACCAGAAACACATTTTAGACTAGTTTAGGGACTGGCCACAAACCCTATTTTCCATGTGATATTATAAATGCTTGACCCATGAGATTAATTTCTTACAGGATACTTGGATATTTTTCCTCAATTTCATATCATCTCATAGTCTGAATAATTATATAAAAAAATTATTCTGAAAATGGTGAGATGACATGCTTTATGTAGAAAGCATCAATGAAAAGAATTTATCTCCATGAATTATGACCCTCTTTCTTTGTAGTAGAATTAGGCAGATATCATTTGGTTGTCAGGTCACCTATGAATCTAAATATATAAGTATTCCCCCTAAAAAGTATAGAAGCTCTCCATCAATACTCCAAAGGAATATTCCTCTAAAAGAAATACTCATTGGTCCACACAAAAGGATAGTCTCTAGAGATAGGCTATATATATTTTTATACTTTCATCCTCTAGGTAAGTTTACCCACTTTTATGTTGCTTAACCTATTTTTCTTATTTAGGGTTAACCACTTTATAAAAATAGAAAGTTCTCAATACTTTATCATTTAGTATTCTCCAGTTTTGTCACCATACTTTTATCATTTATTACCTTTGTTACTTCTCTTGATTGTTTAAATAGTCCACCTTGACTTGGTCACTTTTACTTTGTCATTTAAATATTGTGTAATTTGGGTCATATTCCTATTTTCCTTATTTTAAAGTTAACCACTTTTCCATAAATTGAAAGTTCTACAATACTTTATCATTTAAATATTCCTTCTGAGTTTTTGTCTACATATTTTATCATTTCTTGGTTTTGTCGCTTCTCTTTTGTTATTTTAGATGATACTTGACTTTGTCACTTTGCTTTTATTGTTTAAATAATGATTTCTTCTTCAAGCACTCTGACTTCTTTGAACATTTGGGGCTTCAAGACAACAAATGAGGGTCCTACAACTTCATAAAGCCATAACTCACAAACCATGAGAAGTTATGTGAAATTACACATAACAACAGAAATGGCATGACAAACACTATCCATCTGGATAGTTTCACCAACAATTTAACTGATCTTTATCATTGTTCAAGAATGGGGTCCTCCAACCATTCTTCTAGGATAACTCAATCACAAAGCGTCTTTCCATGAGAGATTTCACCATAAAGGACTGTTATTTCCATCATTTGTGCACCATATAATCGCGATCAACACAAAATAGAGCATCATTATCTGTCTTCTGGATAACTCAATCGCAAGCATCTTCCTTGAAGTTTCACCATATTGGTGCTGGAGTTCTCCATTTGTGCTATCAATCATGATAGACAGAATGATTCATATAAATTTTCCAACAATGTCATATACCAGTGACCACATCAGTCATATTCAATATTAGCCATCTGACCGACTCATTTGATCGTATCATATCAATGACAACGTTGATCCATCTTCATATATTCATTCTAATAAAGGGACAATATGTATTACATTACATCAATCATCAATCAGTCGATCCTTTGACATCAATCAACCAATCAATCCTTTGGCATCAATCGATCAAACCATTGGCATGTTAACATTATCCAACAAATCTCCTTTTACAGTGATGCAATGTTATCAACACCAATTATCAGCATGTAGATGAAATTCTCTATCAATAGTTAATCTTGACTATCTCTTGAAATAAATAATCTAATCATCAATCACATCAATGTGACTATCTCTTGCCATCAATGGAAAAGGACTCCTCTTGGAATACCTTCTTGTTTCTTGGGTTTGTTTCCCTGTTTGAGTACTGTTCTTCTGTGAGATAATATCTCCTTACAGACAAAGGGATATCACTCGATTAATGCACGAAGAAATACATTAGTATACTCCCCTATTAAAGTGTTCTCTTGGAGATTATACTTGTGCTCTTTAATGAATGCTGAGAATCTTTCATTGTAAATGTCTATAAATATCTCCTCCTAGGATCATGGGAAGAATAATGAATCACCCTAACAAGATTGTCTCCACCATCTTATCTTGGGATGACCGATGTAGTACCATGATCCTTGATATGTGCATCAAGCTTTATGTATGCTAAGCATCATGAGCAAAGATATGTCGTAACAATGAAATAAAAAGAATCATGAAAATATCAATAGCATCTTGTACCAAACAGTAGCTCCATCATGCCTACCAACACCTATCATCATCATGTACATCAACATCTGACAAATGTCTTGAAGATATCATCCATGGAATGTATCAATCAGCATGCCTCTATAAATATACCGAACATGTGCATCTATGATAATTCCATCATGTGCATCAGTGTCTGTGTATTAATATTTCAATACATGTATCATATCCTCATGATGTGTCTCCATCATCAGACAAGTTCCACAATCGTATCATTGTCAATTTTTTACGATCGTGTTACCATGATGTTGTAGTATCATCAAGCATATGCCATCTAGCAGGTGTACCTACAAACGTATCAATTATAGATCAAGATGGAATCGTGATGATGTACAACATGATAATATCAAATCACCACCCACATGTCCCAATGTGTAGCCCATCCGTATGCTAAATAAACATCAGATTTCAAAAAGTAAACTGATACATCATCAATATATATCACATAACCAGGGTCATCATAACTATCATAAACAACATTTTTTATTCAATAGAAAATTCATCAATCCATACTCAAGGGTTGGTTCACGTACTTGAGATTTTTATTTTGGATCGTCACCCTTACATAATCAATATGAATCATAAAGCTTTGAGGCTGAAATAAATGTGGAACCTCCAAACCGACCATGTGGATACATCAAAGAGTTTATACCATCATCAATTTCAATCTATATAACCCTTTTCTTGGAGGCTTCCACGGTATAGCGAAGCTATAAAATCTCGTGTGTTCATGATGTCTGAGGATGGCCTAATATGTACGTGAATGATACCATTGTCACCAACATATGCCTCAGTAGATGACATTTATGAACTTCCCTTCAGTCTTTCATTCTGTTACGGCTGCTCTAACTTCTTTACCCACTTATGTAGATGTCCCTGATCCTCATAACTTGAGCTCTAAGAATCCATATTTTCAAATATTTTTAACATACTTCATTCTTCTTCTATCCATTATTTGAGTCCTCATCGCTAGACTTTCTTCTTGTGGTTTGACCACTCTGGATTTGGGATGATCCACTCGGATCAGCATATCGTTGATTACAGTAGAACAACAAATGTATCTGCTTGATCATATCAACACCTTATGGATAACATGAAATATTCCATTATATCTTCTTTCATAAGATCTACATTCAAAGACGACCATGTTATTAATATTGACCGCTGATTCTTTGGTGTCCCAAGATAGCTTCTTGATGTCTTCCTTGCTTTGTTCCTTTTAGAATTTTCCTTTCAGATGGTTTCTTTCAGCATTATATTTCCTTGTTTTATGGACTTATGCTTTGCTGAGGTGTTTTCTTCAACATGTGTAGCTTATTTTTTTTATCCAAGACCTGATTTATCATGGTGATCTTTGACTTTCCAAGATGTCATCCAATAATCTTGAGCTATTCGATGATTGTTTGACTTCCTCTGCCTCTAAGGTCCTTATTCAGCTTCTTATTACGCGGGCTCTTCCTTTCATTTATTTGATCATAAATTTTCCTCCATCCTTTTGGATTCTTCAATTTGGTTTTTGAGATGGACAATGGTTTCAAGCTTTTGTTAATATATCATATACCTTCATATCTTATTTTTAATTGTTTATTCTTGTGATCTCTTCTTCCTTTTCTTCTAATTGGAGTCTTACTACTTTCTTCTAGTTATTTGAGCATTTCTTTTAACTTCAAGATGAGGTTTTTTACTCTTCTTGAGAAACTTTTTTGTGTTATCAGAAAGATAACTATATTATATGTAGAAATAGTGGTCATTATATATTCCTTATAGACCTCTTCAATTTTCTCTTTAATCATCAATAGTTTTTCGTCTACTTCTTCCATGGGATAACAATCAATTTATTTTATCCAAATACTTCTAGATTTTATTCTTCACTTGTACAGAAAATTTCAACATCACCACATTTTGAATTATTTCAATCAGGGGTTTATTATGGGTCTTCTTCATTGATAATTCGAATATTCCTTTGTCAACATCATCTATGATTCTTTTCTTCATTTGAAATAACTTCGAATCTTACTTTTCCAACATCATCACTTTTAGAAATAAATACGAGCAAGAGCTTTTAGTTCTTTACCTTCATGTCTTAAATGGAGTTGTCTTCATTATTTTCTTCTCATTCTTGCTTTGATATATCCTCGATTTATCCATAGATCCTTGGCGAAGTGCATTGTTCCATACTTTATTTGGTGAATAGCAGTCAATGCATCGATGTCTTATTTCTTCTCTTTAATTTTAAAATTTGACTTGTTATTCAAAGGAAACGATCCACCAATAGCTTCCTTTAAATTGAGTATACTCCCATTGTAGCTCAAATATAATCTCTCTTCTCTCTTCTCCAAGTAGAATAGATTTTCTCATCAAGGATTGGTATTTCATCATCCATTGTGTGTCTATGGATCTCTTTCAGCTTATTAAGGCTTGTAGTGAAAGCCTACTCGATACCAATTGTTGACCACACCTACCACACTTAGAGGTGAGGGTGAATGAGTGAGGGATCTTTACCAAAACTTCCCTCTTACACACAAAACTCATCGGTTAGCATTGACATTTACTCATTACTCATTTTTTGTCATTAATAATAAGTTATATCTGAATACATATCAACCTTTCTCTGACCAATATATCAACAAATGATCTCGCAAAGGAGCGAGAGGAACACGCGATGTATGTACAATTTTTATTTTTATTATGGACTTCAATCAGGGGTTTTCAACAACCATTGAATAGAGTAAAACTCCACAAGAGAATTCATCTCTATTAAGAGAATCATCTTATATTCTCATCACCAATTGAGATGGGGCAACAATCCTCAGCAGATATTATCAATCTGTACACCCATAAACAAGTGCATCATCAAGCCACCAACGTCATAAACAACATGTAATCAAATACGTACCATAGAGTGCATGTGTGTACCAAGTATCTGTGACAATCATGTGTCGACTACTCATAAACAATGATTCATCAATATGTACAACATCATCAACTATGCCTCATGTAATGTGCCAACTCATCAGCCCTTAGTCTCACATGACTGGTTTGGATTAGTCAACAACCCTAACCCGAAATAATCATAAATTTGTACTGTAATGGATAAATATCTAAAAATGATACAAAATGTTATTGATTATTGTGTGTACGGTCCTTAGGTTTCTTCTTGTAACCTCTCGAGGAAAATGAGTTATGGAAAAATGGCATACCTTTGATTTTGACTGATAGAGACCTTGTGAAGCGTGTCCAAGACACGTGTGTTGTTGAATCAATCTGAAGCTGACCATAAAGAATAAAAATAATCTCAATATAATCAACGCCAATTGGTCTAGCACGATTTGGATCTGTTATTTAGAGAGTTATGATGTTTTTAGAACACTACCGGTTTAAACTAGTTTAGGACTAGCCACAACCCCTATTTTCCATGGAGTGTATCTCCCAAAAATACAAAATTATGGCTAAATCTTTTCGAAGATATGAATATTTTTCTGTAATATCAATCTCCACGGTCTGAATAATTATAAAAGAATTATTACAAAATGGTGAGATGACTTGTAAAATATTATACCTTAGAAGCATCATGAAAAAGAATTTATCCTCCTTGAATTCGTCCCTCTTTTCTTCCTTCCCTCTGAGAGTGGGCTTATATATCCTTTGGTTACCTTAGTCACCTATATATTCAATATTCTGATGTTGGGACCAAAAGAGCTCAAGAATCTCTCTGCAAGAAGATCTCCATCAGTACTCCAAAATATATTCTCATATGAAGCTCTCCATTGATCCACCACAAGGATGATCTACAAGAGACCATTGATATATTGTTTATACCTTCATCCTCGTCCTTAACTTGTTTATCCCCACTTACCCATTTCTAGGTCCCTTGACCTATTTTCCTTACAGGGTTAACCACTTTCCATAAATAAAAGTTCTCTAATACTTTATCATTTAAATGATAATGTATTTTTGTCTGCTTTATGTTCTTGATTTTGTCACTTCTCTTTATTATTTAAATAATCCACCTTGACTTTGTGCTTTAATTTATCATTTAAATACTAACCATTCTAGGTCATAACCTATTTTCCTTATTTTGAGGGTTAACTACTTTCCATAAAATGAAAGTTCTCCAATATATATCATTTAAATATTCCTTCTTGATTTTGTCACCTGCTTTTATCATTTCTTCGATTTTTCTGCTTCTCTTTATTATTTAAATAATCCTATGACTTTGTCACTTTGCTTTATCCTTTAAATAATGATTTCTTCTTTTAGTTCCCTTATTTTTGACTTTGGGGAACTTCAGCCTTCATGTGAGATCCTTCATCTTCTTAATTACACTCTCGATATGAGAGTTGTCAACATTCTACATACCACCAAATGGCATGACAAGCATATCCATCTAGGATAGTTTCACCAATTTCTTTGATATTCCTCATTATTCTAGATAAGAATGGGTCCTCAACCATTCTTCTAGGGTAACTCAATCAGCAAAGCATCGTCATGAGGTTTCACCATAAGGGGACCACTTTGGAGTTCATCATTTGTACCTTATCAATCATGATAACACAATAATGACATCATGGCTCCTCCAACCATTCTTCTAGGATAACTTCGATTAGTAAAGTGTCTTCCCATGAGAGCTTTCCCCATAAGGGGACCACTTTGAGTTCATCCATATGTGCAACTTATCAATCATGATAAGACAATAATAAAGGTCATCTATAAAATTTTCCAACAATGTATACTTGATAGTAAAGATCCATATTCATCATGTATCAATGAAATCCCATAAGGGGACCACTTTGGAGTTCATCCATATGTGCAACTTATCAATCATGATAAGACAATAATGAGTCATCTATAAATTTTTCCAACAATGCATCATATACCAATGAAACCACATCGATCCATATTCATCATGTATCAATGAAAATGCATTGATCCATATTCATCATATCAATGACAACTCATTGATCAATCTTCATCTATGCAGTCTCATCAAGGAAAATACATATTACATTACATAAATCATCAATCAATCAATCCTTTGGCATCAATCAATCACTTGACATCAATCAATGACATCAATCAATCAAACCATTGGCATCAATGACAACATGATCCAACAAGTACTATAGGTTGAGAGGTACCTTTGAGAAGTTTAGTGAATTCCTCATGATGAGGGAAGTATTTCATATAGTGGTCCTCTATAGAAATCAGGTAGGGAAGATTAGCTTTCCTTTTTGGTTGGGTATCAATAGTTTTGTACTCTCCCATGTGTTAGAATAATTCTTGGACTTACCCTTTTTTTTCTTCTTACCTCTAGGTTTTTGAGATGAAATGGATTGGACCGCATTCACATAAGAGGTTTGTGTAGGAGAGGGAGTAGTTTTTCGTGTTCATCATGGAACCCATGAGGTCATTGGCATGGTCTTCCAGATATTTTTTTATGGATAATTCGATGAGTGAGTAGCATGAGGTATCATCTCGTAAAGTGTGTTGGACTAGGAATATACTAAGTGCAAATATTGAGCATGACTAAT
>SNQJ01S0243357.1:0-13337 GCA_010110895.2 Picea sitchensis
GAACATAAATACTTTATTTTTTTGTCACATTCATAATTCATTATCAATACTAAGAACCACAATGCAATATATTTTAGTTTAAATTGCTATACAAAATATAAAAAGAAAGCTTTGCAGTTTTGTTGTCCATTTGTGATATATATTAATCAGTGTAGATCCATCTTAACTCCGACTCTATCAAGTCCCAAGAGGGATCAAATTCATGGAGGTGAAAACCTTTTTGAGGGATCAAAACTTGAGTAAGGTTTGCACCTTGATGGATTTGATGCCTCTCGAGTCTTGACACTTGATAGAGCCGCAGTTAAGAGGGATCTATGCTGGTATTGTTAGGTAAGATAAGATAAGATAATTGTGATGTCCATACAAAGGAGCACTAGAATTTATGATACCAATGGTACAAGCGTATCTTGCTCCACTAGAACCATCTCATCTCTCCTAACATTTGAGGCTCAAAATAGATGCTTGTTTGGAAGAAGAACTGGAAGAGGAATTGAATTGAGAATTGTGTTGCTTCCTGGAAGAGAGATCTCATCACTGTGGTCTGGAAGATATCATCTAGCTACTGGTCTATCTGTTAATATGAGGTCTGGACTAGTAATGCCACTGGGGTCCCACGAAAGTAAAAGTAGTGCTCTGAGTCTGCATTGATTTGGCGTCAGAGATGTGATCGCTATCCATCTGTCAATGACTCCAACTCTAATAAAAAATTATTATTACTTGCATCTCCCCTATGTCATCTCTCGTGTATGTGTGCATCTTCCTAAACAAATTGTGCAGTTAGAGGACTTGATAACTGGTTCTCATCATCTTCCTATCATGCAATATGATTTTTTGATTTGACATCCATGACTTTCCCTTTTTCTTAAGACTTCCTATATCTTTTATAATGTATAACTAAATTGAAAGAAATGCAGAAATGTCTTATGGGATTATGTATTTTATTCTCCCATTAAACTTTGAGAAATGAACAAAAGTTTAGAAAGATTATCCTCTACAAGCATCAAATGCTAACATATGTATCATGAAAAAAAGTAGCAACCCACGAGTTCTTGAAAAATGCAGTTGTATTCTAGAATAAAATTAATTGACAAAGTGTATAATGCTTTAGATTTTTATTTTGTATTAATTATTTTGTATTATTTTGCTGCAAACAGGAAGACCGATGTATAACTTTTAATCAGACCCTGGCTTTGGTGATTACAGTGGTAAGAAGTACAACAGATTTTGTCTATTTTCTCCACATGCTCCTTCAGGTAGGGTAACTCTAGAATGTTTCGACCATGTTATTTTTCCTTTTGTAATTTGAAGCACATTTTTCATCATTATTAGTTATGTTTTGAATCTTCTAGTTAAAGACAGGTTTCATGGTTCACATCTAAAGTTAGATATTAAATATGACTATATAGAAATTAATGTTCAAGGTGAAGAAACAAAATATATAGGCAAAGGACACCGATGAGTAGTGGATTTAGCAACGAAGAGTAGTAGCGATAGAGATATAGAAGTGTAGCTTTGTGTTTATTGCATGTCAGAGCAATGACTTTGCTGTTTGAATGAGTGGCTTTGTGCAAATGCAATTTATGCAAGTTCAAAGGATGATAGGAAATTAACTTTAGGATACTCATTCAGTATAAGGTCTGTTATCACAAAATCGAGCACTTGTGCAAAGCCTTCACAAGATGCTAAACCAATGTAACATATGGAAGTAATTGCCACTGTCACCTAGGCAACTACTTCTCTTGTTTTAGTAATGGATAGAGATCCAACACAAGGGAGGCTTCCCTAGCAACCTCAAGGGATCCTATCGCAAGCTAAGGGCAAGTCTACAACCCCCTATATTGGTTTTTTGATTGGCTAGGGTTGAGTTAAGGGAAAGGTTAGAGTGAGAAAGACAAGGTAATTAATCATGTGAATGTGTAAGGTGTTATTAAGATGATTAAGGATCTTATCTAAGCTAATAAAATGAATTAAATGCCTTGAGACACTAGCTATCAAGAGAAAAATGAAAATTGAAATAAACTTGCAAAGAAAGACTAGATATTTGAACATGTAACAAGTTTATAACAGTGGTGTTGCCGTCTTTATACACACCTACAAGCGTGGAGAAGTCTCCAACCCACTTGGTGTGTCCTTGGAGGCACAATGCCTAAGTCCAAATCCACTGTCACCTTGATTTGGACTTCTTCCGTCTAGGCTCACTCCTAGGGAAGCCAAGGGGGGTAGACCCTACTTACTATGTAAGTTGATTAATGTGATCTAGGATTTAATTTTAGTTACTAAGTTAGGGGGACCTAACCTATATGACAAGTAGCAATACAATGCAAAGCTTTCAATGTCAAGCAAAACCTTTCACCTACAAGTTGACTAAGACTAGTGCCTAAAGGTTGGGTAAATGGAGTCAATGAGATTATACAACAAATATACAATTAATAACAATGCTATGAACTATTCACAAAGAAATAAATAATATAATCTAGACTTTAAACAATTATGAAGTGAAATATACAAATGAAGTGTGTTAAGAACAAATATACAAATGGAACTAACAACTTAGATAATTGCACAACTATACAAAAGAACTAAAGAATAGTTATATCCAATATACAATGAAGCATAAGATTATTCACAAAGAAAGAAAGTAACTTAAAATAACTTGGAAGCAATTGAGATATGCACAACCTTAGAGAGTTGATAGCTTGAAAGTAAATGCACCAATCTTGAAAGTAAAATAACTTGCAAAGTAAATCACCCAAAAAGGAGATAATGCCAATCTCTAGAGATAGTAACTTGAAAGTAGATGCGCCCAACTCAATAGGAAAGTAACTTGACTTGCAAGATAAATGATTGCTTGTAAAGTAAAGTGCATGAAAGTAAAGATACACAACTTGTGTTGAGATGATTAAAACTGAAAAGTAAAGGTTGTGTAGGTAGATTTTATAAGAGTTTTACACCTTAGTTAAATTGAGTGAGGATGCAAGCCTAGACTATGTGTCTATCCCTAAACTCTTACCGCTTTGACCAAAATGATTGTTGTGTGCTCAATGTTATTCCCGATATCTAGGGATAACTAGGAGATCATGTCTCGAGGCCCACATGGTCCTAGACATGGAGTACGAGAGCAGGAGTGACTTGAGCATGGTCCTGGAGGACCCATCCTCTTCTTCTCAGCCAGACTTGTCCTGCCAGCAGTACCAGCCTCCATCACTACCGGCCTGGGCTTGCATCAGAACAGGCTCTTGCTCCATGAGGTAATTGGTCCGAGGTATCATGGTATGTGTCATATTTGATCATTATAACCTTCTTACGTATGCATTAGATCTCTTTCATTTTGGATAACTGCTTGGATCTTACACTAATCCACTTGACCACTGTTGGGGTGATTGATTGGGTGGCTTAGCGAGTTGGTATTCATGGGTTTGGTTAGCCACCAAAGAGGGTTTGCAGAACCATCGTCCGCTCCTTTCATAGTATCACTTTTACATCTTAAAACCCGCTCATCTTTCCCACTCCCCTAGTCTGGCCATTAGGAGGACCATTCGGGTACATCTCGTCTTGTGGGAAGAAGGGGCTAAAGGCCCAGGAGGTAAAAGCAGCTGGTAAAAGATAAAAGCCATAGGAAAATGAAAACCTAGAATGCTGCCGGGGATCCCGAGAGAGCAATAAAAGCCTCTCATAGAAACTGAGGGACCCACAGAAAATGATAAATAAATAAGTGCAAGACCTAACCAAAGAGGATGGAGGTCTCATCACGAGCATGACCCATTATGTTCATAGGTGTTGGCGGTGTGACGGTTGCCACCATCACGGTCATAAACGGGCAGTGACTGATTTGCATGTAGCCAAGGAAGGGGTCTCATCGAGCCGACCCTCTCATTTACGAAGATACTAGTTAAGGTAGCGTTGTCCTTTCTGGCCACCAAGTCAAGGCGGTGTCCTCTTCGTCAGGCTTGTAGCAAAATACAAATAAGAAAGATAAAGGCAATGGGCTTGGAAAAAATTGCATCCATGTGTGGAGTGCAGCTGCGCCTCCTACAAAGGCACCCACAGGCGACCCGAGCCTAAGTGCGACTATGACTAGACATCCCTATAAACCACATCACGTCACTATACACATGGTTTGAATAACCCCTAGCAGGCTTTCCATTCTTGTGGGTATCAGCCCAATAGGTTTGCCCTTTTGGTTGCTTTGATTTTGTATAGTGGAGCTGTGTAGGGTCTTTGAGCTATTAAATTTGTTGGAGATGTTATGCATATATTGATATTAAATTTAATGATGAAATGTGATTTGTGCCATGATGTTTTGGACTAATGAGCCCCACGGAGGTCCAAACTGATCATCTCACCATGTGCAGGACCATACCCGGTGGACAGGTACCAGAGGATGGTGCACATGGGGAGATGATTCAGTGGACCTCCATGGGGCTGAAGAGCCCATCAGAGATGGGCAGTTGGGATGGCGGAGACCTTGTGGCAGCGAGCCCATGCGAGAAGAGAAGAAGAAGGGCATGGCCCTCATCCCAGCTGAGGGCGTTTTGGCAGAACCATGGCATATAAGGGGATCCAGCCCTTACAACGAGTGGCGTTGACCTAGTTGATCCTGCAGGACGCCACAGGGGCAGGATGGACGATTTCTAGGACGTTTGGCAGCATGTTATGCTCGATTGGCACGTGTGACAGATTCTTGCCGGAACCCTAGGAGGGGAACAACGTCTTGCTCATTTGATGGTTTTTATGCCCTAAAGGGGCCAACGATTCTCCCCTTTAGGGAGCTTGACGCCTTGACTTTCTGCTCATTTTTTGGCATTCAGCATGTAAAGTGACAAATAATTGAATAATAATGAACTGTTAGCCTTGTCATTTATTTTGTTGACCTATTTTGTTAATTAAAGGTCAAAGTATTGTATAAATAGAGGATGTTTTTCCCTCTTTAGATCATAACATAACTTGCCTCATTTTGGGAGAGGGTGCAGCTCTTGTCTTGTTCTTGTCTCTTGGAGGTGTAGCGCAACTTCTTGGAGGGAGTTATTTCTTGGTGAAGTGGTTATATATGCTATTGGAAGGTTTACAACTAGGGTGTGGATTAATGTTATCTTCATGGTGATCTTGTAAAGTGTTCTTCATCAAAACTTCTGTTGATTGAATAGTTGTTGTCTAACATTTGCATTGATTGTTATCTTGATTTTGCTTGATCCTTGAAACCCTAGGAGACCTACACTATATGAGTTGAGGCTTCATGTCCCCATAGCATAAACTTATAGCCATTTGATTCTGGGGTTTAGCCTAGCCATAGCTACACTAGCCTTCTTTTTATCTTGAGCTGTAGTTTGAGTATCAAGTTGAAAAGAAAGAAGTGATTCTGGGCCTAATTTGTTTTACACCGAGGGTTTACTTCTAGGGGTTTGAAGAAAACCTTGCCATAGCAACACTTTTTCAGCCATAGACTTCTACTTCTAAGCTAGCCGTTTGCCAAGAAAGTCTTAAGGAAAGTTTTGAAGCTCTAGGCCTAGCCTTGCTTCCTACACCTGGAGTTGATCTTTTCTCCCTTAGGGTTAGGGTTTGTGGCCTTGCTTTAGCAACACCATTAAACCCTAAGTCTCTTGTCCTTAAGTTTGAACTCTTCCTAAACCATTAGCTTCCCTCCAAGTTGACTCAAACTTAAGGCACTAGTCTAAAATTGATTGCTTGACCTTATTTATGCCTTAGAAATCTTTCAAACTACTTCAAATCTGCCAAACCCTAACTAACCTGGCGTCTAACCCTAGCTAGTTTAGGACTAACCTCAAGAGGATAGCGTTGGCCTTAATTTGAACTTTGTGCTTGGATAGAAAGTCTACGGCCTTGTCTTCTCTTTATCGCCGTGGAGTTAAATTTAACTTTTGGCGGTTGATTTTGTCAAAAGCGTCCGATTGGCTAGCTAACCTGCAGAACGCAAAAATCATATAGCTGTGATCATGTCAGTAGAACTCTTGTTTGGACCCTAAATGTTTCCAACTTTGTCATTTCTAACTTTGATTGGTTATGAAGGCTAATGATTACATTTGTGAATTTATTAATAAAATGGTGCTCTTTTTCCGCTCGTATTGACTCGTATGACAAACTGGCGTCACACTTGTAGTGACTTCTACCAACAAATTTTGTATAAGGGTGATGTCACATTGCTTGGATATCTAGTTTATGCCTAAAGCGTTGTGACTTTTACCTTATATATTGATTGACATTGAAGCATTGATTATAGCGTGAGCTTATTTCTCAAGCGTTTCCTCTCTTTGTCATGTTGACCTAATGATTCAAGTAAGACGTCATACCTATTGCAGAAGAAATACAGGTGACGCAGCATGTAATATTAATAGCCAAACAGTTGACATTGCATTAATGATAGCAAAACAAAGGTCTAATATTGAACATTGAATGCTTATTACCTTTGTGCTTTATTGAGGAGTGATAATTCTTTGCTTTGCCATCATTGACTTCGTCAATAATATGATAATTCATTGCTCATATATATTTGTGAAGATAGTCTTGAATATGAAATTTACTATTACTGCAAGCGCGTTCTAGTCTTTCTTTGTTTTGTCTATAAGCGATTGCATCATCGATGTTGTATCTCTTGTTATCTTCTCTTAGCAGGCAACAATCTGTGAAAGGGAACCTCTTTGTCTTGGTCTATTACCCTTTCGCCTTTCATCAATCCAGATTGCCTTAGGAACGTCTCCTTAGTTTACCCTCTCCTAAATAGAAAGAGCTCTATCCCGAGGAATTGGCGATTGGGTGGGAAGCTCATATTCACGCTAAGCCCTGACTCAAGCTTTCAAACCTTTCCATACAAACCGTGCGATAACATTTGGCGCCGTTGCCGAATGAGGCTAAGAAGATCTTGAAGGAGTTACGCTCTGGATACTGTGGTGGGCATTTTGCTGCACGTGCCACTGCCCACAAGATTTTGAGGACCGACTATTATTGGCCCGCCTATTTTCAGGCAGCTTATCAACATGTCCGTTCACGCCAGCCTTGCCAATATTTCACCGGCAAACCAAAGCTTCCGGCCCAGCCTTTGAAACCAGTCGTAGTAGAAGCACATTTCCAGCAGTGGGGCTTGGACTTTATTAGCGAATTAAAGATAATTCAAGCAATGGGTATCGATGGATTTTGGTACTTCTGATTATTTCACCGGATGGGTTGAATCGATTCCTACAAAAAAAGCTACTGAAGAAGTTGTCATGAATTTCTTAGAGACCGGATCATAACAAGGTTTGGAATACCTTCCAAGACCTTCAGGATAATGCCAAAGCTTTTAGTTCCCTTGCAGCTCTGGTTGAGTTTGTTTCGTATGGCATTACCACTGTCCCATTCTCAGTGTTATCCATAGAAACGGACTTGATCAACAAATAAGAATCTTATGAATATTTTGAAAAGGTGGTTGAAGAAAATAAAAAGTCATGGGACAGCAAGCTGAGGTATGCAGTATGGGCAGACCGAATAGCGACGAAGACATCCACAGGGAAAACTCCTTTTTGGTGATTGTATGGACTTGAAGCAAAACTCCATGTGAATCTCCAAATTCCTATTCTTTGATTTGTGCAGCAGTATGATACGGATGCAGAAGCAATCAAAGGAAAAGAATAAACCAGCTGATAGAATTGGATGAAACTCGAAGAAATGCCCTGGGACAGATGATTAAAAATCAAGAGAAAGTTAAGAACACTTTTGACCACAAAGCCGAGGTAGGAATTTTGAGGTAGGTGACCTTGTCCTACAATGGGACAAAGAAAAGAGAAACCTGGTATAAACAAGAAATTTGACAGCCTATGAGGAGGCCCTTACAAAATCAGAGGTTGTGCAGGGATAAATTCTTATAATCCGGAAACAATGGAAGGAGAAATCTTGAAGTTTCCAGTAAACGCTTTACACATAAGCGTTACTATCCTCCAGACACATCATCCTGAAAGCGGGTAAGTATTCCCTCCCGTGTATTATACCGCATTGATTGTTTACTGTTATATACATTTCATGTTTGCTTTCTTGTTTGTGCCTGATATGCACATTTACTTACTGCCTATATGCATTTTGCCTTATCTTGTTGTTTCACGGTGCTTAAATACCACCCGTCTTTTCAACATTGATATATTTTAGGTATGAAGGTCTGAGTCCTTGAGATTATGAGGTTCTCATGCACTCTGCTGTTATGTCCCCGAGTTGGAACCAGATGTTATTCCCGATATCTAGGGATAACTAGGAGATCATGTCCTGCGAGGCCCACATGGTCCTAGACATGGAGTCTGAGAGAGAAGGAGTGACTTGAGCAGCATGGTGCTGGAGGACCCATCCTCTTCTTCTCAATGACTTGTCCTGCCAGCAGTACCAGCCTCAATCACTATCAGCCTGGGCTTGCATCAGAACGGGCTCTTGCTCCACATGGAGTAATTGGTCGAGGTATCATGGTATGTGTCATATTTGATCATTATACCTTCTTATGTATGCAGTAGATCTCTTTCATTTTGGATAACTGCTTGGATCTTACACTATTAATCCCACTTGACCCACTGTTGGGAGGTGATTGATTGGGTGGCTTAGCGAGTTGGTATTCATGGGTTTGGTTAGCCACAAAAGGGGATTTGCAAAGCCATCATCCACTCCCACAATCTTATCACTTTTACATCTTAAAACCAGCTCATCTTTCCCACTCCCCTAGTGATGGCCATTAGGAGGACCATTCGGGTACATCTAGTCTTGTGGGAAGAGAAGTGGCAAAAGGCCCAGGAGGTAAAGCAGCTGGTAAAGATAAAGAAACCATAGGAAAATGAAAACCTAGAGATGCTTATGAGGGGATCCCGAGAAGGCCTTGAAATAAAAAGCCTCTCATAAGAAGCTAAGGGACCTCTAAAAGAAAATGATAAATAAATAAGTTACAAGAGACCTAACCAAGAGGATGGGGTCCTCATCACGAGAACCAGCCCATTATGTTCATGGGTATTTGTGGTATGACATTGCCACCATGTCGGTCGCAAACCAGGGCAGTGACCTTTGGTTGCATGGCCAAGGAAGGGGGTCTCATCACGCGAGGCCAACCTCTCATTTTCTGCGAAGATACTAGTGGGTGGCAATAGAGCTCTGGCCACCTAATGAGGCAGTGTCCTCTTCGTCAAGGCTTGTAGCAAAAATACAAATAAAGAAAGATAAGGCAATAAGGGCTTGGAAAGAAATTGCATCCATGGCCAGATTTTAGCTACCGCCTCCTACAAAGGAAGGCACCCATGGTGACACCGACCCTAGGTCTGATAACTGGAACATCCTAAGCGAAGCCAAGGGGTGTAGTCCCTAAAGAGAATAATCTAAGGCTTGAACTAACCTAAGTACAAAAAGTAAATAAATCCTGGGGTTGTGCAAAGACAATATGTAGAAGTAAAATCTATTCTAAAAGACATATACCAATTAATCACCACAATACATAAATAAGTACTTGCATGAAAATGATACTTAATGTAATGTCCCTTTCCAAATAAGACTCCGGAGAGGAGGCTTAATGGTCTAAACCCTGTTAGACTATAGCCAGAGACAGAAAGGGCTAAAACAGGGGTTACTAGAGGTCACTCAGTCACAGGTGTTATATATTCAGAAAATTGACATTGAACTAAAAGGGTTAAAAGCTTTTAAGTCATTATGAGCTAAAATAACAGATCCTTGATGAATTAGGGTTTCAGCAGTGATTTAGGGTTTTTTGGAAGTGAAACAGTGAATTAGAATTTCAGCATGATTTAGGGTTTTGGGAAGCTATAAAGGAAGGTCAACAACCTAATTCATTATTATGCAAGATTATGACTTGTCATTAGGGAGAAGAAGTATCGGGAGAATAGTTGGGATTATGACTTGTCATTGAGGAGAAGAGGCGCATCTCAGGAGAGATAGTTCAGTGGATTCCAGGAGGAAGACACCAGTTGGCTGATTTTGGTGTTGTGAGACACACCCTAGTCACCGGGAAGATCATTCAGGTCTTCCATCATTTTTTAACAGTAGTTACACAGTGTTCAACAACAAGGGCGCATTCATCCAGAGTGAGGGCACAGCTTCTGAGAGGGTTTTTAGTTGACTTATCCCAACCAGGGAGAATTTCGAGATTTCCCTCCGACCCATTTGAGAGGAAGGCAAGGCGCATCTTTTGCCTGGTTCCTCATTAGATTCCGACAGAGGAATCAACTCGGACGCATTTTCCAGACTTGGACGTGTGACACTTTTGGTGGGCACATTTGGGGTTCCAGAGTGAGCATCAGACCAGATTAAGGGAAACCCTTCCGACCCATTTCCCAGTAGACCAAGGCGGTTGTTTTGAGACATATCTCGTCCGATTTTGACGGTAGAATCACTAGGACGCATTTTGCTAGAAGAAGAGGGGTGCATTCCCCCAGGGGTATCCATCCGGGGTCTATATTCATTAGCAGAGGGGTCCGACAGATACCAGTACTGAGGACTAGAGCAGGGCGCATCATTTGGGACAGTTTTCAGGCCATTCCGAGAAGTATAGCTCCCAGGGCGAACTTTCTAGACTTTCAGCAGTTACCGTCAGAGCTGCCATAGTCCCAGCGCATCCATTGATTCTGCAATGCTCCCATATTCCGGGTATTATCTTTTAGTTGCTTATTTGTATTCCGGCCAAGATCCTTTGTCTGTTGATCTAGTCGAGTATGTCAGTTTTTTCAGCCGCATTCGACCATTTTGTAATCCATAGAGATATCATAATACGAACTTTGCAGTCCTTTGTCGCGTTTATTATTTGTATGATCATTTATATGCTGTAGACCATTGATCCTACACACACATTAGCAGCGTTTCCTAGACTAGCCAAGTTAGGAACATTACACTTAAGATAACAAGATGCAAGTAAATAAGGAAATACTTCAAGATTAAATATAAATACTTGAGAAAATAAAGTACTTGGAGCAAATGGCTTTGTAAAGTGTGTAATGAGACCAGTGCCTTAAAAGTATTGTGGACAGTTGTTGATCGCGTGTTTTATTAGATTGTCTTTTGAAGGTAAATTAATGAGATAGATTTTATCTGCAAAAGTAAAGTGTTTGAGAACTAATCTAGATTTGGCCCTGTTGATAATTACAACTGCGTGAGACATCCTCCATGACATAGAATGAGTGAGTTGGCCTGTGAGAGAGCCCATGAGTTGGGTGTGCCCATGAGATGGGTGTGTTGTTCCTCTCTGAGACGGAGATGGAACACTGTGTGGGGAAGATGACCATGAGATGGGCGTGTCGTTTCTCTCTGAGACGGAGATGGAACGCTGTGTGCCCCTGTGTGGGGAAGATGCCCAAGAGATGGGTGTGTCGTTTGAGATGAAACGATGTGTACCCTGTGAAGGGTGAAGGAGCCCATGTGATGGGTTTATGGTTCTCCTCTATGTAGAGAGTTGAGACGATGTGGTACTCGAGATGATTCTCCTATGAGACTTAGTGAAATAGAGATCTGTTGAGTAGGACGTCTCTGTGGCTGAGAACAGGTGGCCGTGATCCTAGTGGCTGAGCACTAATGAGTGTGTCTAAATGATTCTCCTGTGAGACTCAGTGAGATAGAGATCTATTGAATTGGACGTCCCTGTGGCTGAGCACAGGTGGACGTTCCCCTATTGGTTGAGCACTAGTGGGTGTGTGAGATCCCTTGCTATATTGTCTAAGAGTCAGATTTATCTGTAACCCTAATTGTGATGTAAAGGGTATAGGTTGGCCCCACCATAAAGTGAAAGATAATTAATGTAAAAGATAATTAATATGGTAATTATTAATTATATTCTGAGTTATTAATGTCGGCCCTGTTGTGCCAATAGACACCACTTTTGATGTGTCCAGTCTAGTATAAATAAAGGTAATTTCCCCATTGAGGAAACATAACACACATGTGATTTTGGAAATTTCAGCAAGTACATCTTCTAGGGCTGAAGTGCGCACCTCTCTTGGGCGCTAGCCTTCTTGGTTTTGTGAGCACCCTTTTGTGTGCTAGGTCTATGGTGTGGGAGGTCTTTCTCTTGAAGAATATAACAAATGATTGGCTGAGTTTTCTTCCCTTGTTGAGAAGGGTTTCCCAGGATACTTCTTGTGTACTTGTGCATGGTATTTCTTCTTGTGATCTTGGTTACTGCAACAAATTGTTTATGGTGTAGCTGCAATTGTCTATGGTTCAAGTAAATGCTAAAAATGAAATAAACTTCATGCTTGAAGCCTAGCCTAATGAAAAATCAATAGGCCCTTCAGAGGATATCCTTAGAGTGGAGGTTGAGCTTGCCGAATATCCAACAGGGAGAGTATCCCTTTGATTTTGCACACAAGCCCAAAAGAATGTGGGAGATCTGACAGGGTGAACCTAGATCTCAAAGTTCTCGCCATATTTCTTACACAAACTCTCTTATGTTTCCACTGAAGCAATACTTCTTAAGGATTTCCCTATTAATCTATGTAATGTTCTTGACTTGGCTAGTCTAGGAAACCCTGCTAATGTGTGTGTAGGATCAATGGTTTACAACATATAAATGATCATACAAATAATAAATGCGACAAAGGACTGCAAAGTTTGTATTATGATATCTTTGTGGATTACAAAATGGCCGAATGCGGCGGAATAAACTGACAATNTATGATATCTTTGTGGATTACAAAATGGCCGAATGCGGCTGAATAAACTAACAATACTCGACTAGATCAACAGACAAAGGATCTTAGCCGTAATACAAATAAGAAACTAAAAGATAATACACGGAATATGGGAGCACTGCGGAATCAATGGATGCGCTTGGACTATGGCAGCTCTGACGGTAACTATTGGAAGTCTGGAAAGTTCGCCCTGGGAGCTATACTTCTCGGAATGGCTTGGAAACTGTCCCAAATGATGCGCCATGCTCTAGTCCTCAGTACTGGTATCTGTCGAATCCCTCTGCTGATGAATCTGGACCCCGGATGGATACCCCAGGGGGAATGCGCCCCGCTTCTTCTGGCAAAATGCGTCCGAGTGATTCCACCGTCGGAATCAGACGAGATATGTCTCAAAACGACTGCCTTGGTCTATTAGGAAATGGGTCGGAAGGGTTTCCCTGAATCTGGTCTGATGCTTGCTCTGGATCCCCAAATGTGCTCGCCAAAAGTGTCGCACGTCCAAGTTTGGAAAATGCGTCCCGGTTGATTCCTCCGTCGAAATATGATGAGGAACTAGGCAAAAGATGCGCCTTGCCCTCCTCTCAAATGGGTCGGAGGGAAATCTCAGAATTCTCCCTGGATGGGATAAGTCGACTAAAAACCTTCTCAGAAGCTGCGCCCTTGCTGCTGAACACTGTGTAACTGCTGCTGAAG
>SNQJ01S0243358.1:0-13337 GCA_010110895.2 Picea sitchensis
TTTGTACATAAAACTTTCCATGTTCACTTACTATTTTGATGAACCAAGAACAATGACGATCCACGTATTTGATCGATAGAATTTTCGTTATTTTCGTGATGGGAAGAAATAAACTTATTGTACATATAAATTCTAAGCAGATGCTCATCCTCAATGCACCATGGAAGCCGATAAAAATTTTACATTTTTAATTTGGAAACCTTAAAAAAGAAAACACAAATAAAAATTCAAACTCGGTTCCCATCACATGTACTAAACCTCAACTATTTAAACAAGCTGAATATCGGGTTTGAAAACACGGTCATAAACACAGGTTTGTGGTGCCATTTGTTAAAAACGTGTCAGCTAATTTCCCATGAGGTTGTAAGCACATCTGCTAAAAATAGAATTTCCATGCATGTACACTACGGTGAACAGTTTGTGTAACTAGTGGATTATATTGTAATCAATTTGTCTAATTGTTTGATAGATGTTATATATACCAGTATGCCTATAGAGGTGAAGTGAGCAATGAGCAATGTAGTGTAGCACAATGTGTGGGAAGAAAGGAGAGGATGGTTGTATGCATGTGATTGACTATTGTAATTCTCCCTTGAATAATAAGAATATTGATTATCATTGCCCCATGGTTTTAATTGGTTTCCCGCGTAAAATCAACATGTCAATTACTGATTGTTGTTGTGTCTGGTTTTTCCTTGATTTGTTGCATGAGTGGAGTGGGATCAAGCGATCTGTGAAGAGACGAAACCTGCTCTGTGTTTGAGACATTGTTATGAAGTAAAGGCCTTTGCTAATGCATTGCAAAGTTAGACTGAGTTGTGAGTGCAAAGAGGAAGTCGTGCATGAATGAGAAAGAAAAGTGAGTTTCTACTTACTCTATCGCCAAAGATCATGTGTCGCATGCTCGAAGAGATTAATTGTAGGAGCAATGATAACGGTGGAAAACATTTTCTTCACCATCGTGAAAAGAAGTTGTGTGAGTGGATCGTATTCTTGAGCGAGCGAGTCTGAGAGTTCTAAGTTTGAAATTGGAGAAATCTAATGGTTAGAGCTTTGGGATATGGAAGCTCAAGATCACAGGATCTGCTTGTGAAACAAGGATTGAAAAAGGTGTTGGCTGGCAAGACAAAGAAATAGACAAACATGACAAATGAGGATTATGAAGATCTAGATCTGAGAGCTCTGATTACCATTTCTTTGTATGCACATGAGATGAAGTCTTGTTTGTAACTTTGCTCGTTGGAGAGGAGACAACAACGAGTTTGTGGAACAAACTGGAGATTATGTATATGACAAAGTCCTTAGCAGACATAATCTTCTTGAAGAGAGCAATTGTACAATTCTGAGGATGAAAGAGGCACAGAAATTGTTGATCATAAATGTTTTCAATGCTCTACGATTTGTCAATTATCTGAAGTATGGAGTAAAGTCACGAATATGAGGAACCGCGAACAATTATGCTATTGTGTTAGTTTTCTTGAGTCTTGGAATCATCTAGTCACATCTATGTTCAGCTCAGCAAATGCCATTGATTATGACATTGTTGTAGGAGTTATGTTAATGCGAGGAAATGAGGGGAAGATCTAGTAAAGAAACCTCAACAACAAAAGCAATGAAGGTGATCGAGAGGAGTAGATCTGAAGGAGGGAAAGATTAGAAAAGAATTGTGGTCTAAGTAAAAAAGACATTAAGGTAAAGGGAAAATGTTGGTTTTGTGGAAGAAATCCTAGGCATCTCAGAAGGATTGTTGGAAAGACAACAAACATCCAAAGAAGACCCTCAAAAAGAAGCGAAGGAAGCAAATTCAAGCTGCCAACAACTTGGGTTGGTGTAGTTGATGATGTTTTATCTGTCTATTGTGTCTCACCACCTGTGTTCACATAGAAGTTGAAGGGCGGTGATGGATTTAGTCGCATTAAATAATGATTATATATATATATATATATATTTACTTTGGGTTAATAAAATAAATTGATTGCATGTAAATGGGCATATATGCAATAAGACTGGAATAGGAATGTATACCCTTGGTTTATTAGGTCACCTATGAAAAGTCTAGATATGGATTTATGTAGATTGAATATGTGGAGGGGGGGTGAGCATGTGTGTTGGGTCAACCTTGACTGGAGTAAAAGAGTTAATGAGTTAAATGTGTTTTTAGGTCAAAGAAAGTGGTTTTTCGGGTCCATGTTTTGGGCCTCCCATGGTATTCTTTCCATGGATTACATGTAATGAGATCCTTTAAAGAGGCTTGGAAAAATCCATTGTAAATGGGCCTAAATGTAACCGGTGAAGGCTTACTTGTTCGACTTGGGAAGATTTGGTAAAGGGAATGTTCATGTTAAGTTGAACCTTTGAAACTCCACGATATTTATTTATTTTGAACCCATACCACCCTTATAGTGATAGGAAGTAAAGGAGTATACAGGAAGCTTGGGTGTGGGTCAAGAAAAAGATCATATGGGTAGCCACTTCCTTCTCAAAGAGCCGAATGTGATATTTCTGCATCATATGGTAAAGTCCCTGGAGGTGAGCAAAAAAAGTTCACTTGGGTTGGTTTGGTCGTATTTGTTCAAAGTTGTTTGAATGAAAATTTCAAGGTGGAGCAATGTGTCCGGGTTAGAAAGGTGGGTACATGAAAGGTTGATGTGTTGGCAGTTCAATCAAGTGTTTGAGAGTATATGATGAAAGGTAGGTTCCTATCCATGGAACTTGGGAGAGAAGTATTACAGAAGGAATTTGGGATTGAATAGGCATGTTTATTAATGTCAATTTGTAGCAATAGTTGTGGACATAAATGGTTGTTATATCTGGTAACTCCAATCCACCATCGGTTGCAAAAGACTAGAAGATTTTGGAAGAGTATGAACATGTCATCACGGTGATTACTAAAATGTGAAATTATTTGATTGTAATGCTTATGTTTTTATTATCATTCTATACTTGAATGGATCAAAAAGGTAGATATTTGATATGGTGATAATGTTAAGGGATGAAAAATGTGGGATCCTACCATGCACATAATCATCATCATGGACAGGAGATGCATTGTTTGATGAATCTCTCTTTATAAAATCAGACATAGTAAAAGATGAAAGGTTCAAGCATGACTGGTAGAACAAGGGTATTTGGAAGTTATTGACTTCCATGAAAGTTTCTCACAGGTTATTTAAAATCTTGTTCTATTCATGTTTGTGTTGGCACTAGTTGTGTTACTTGATGTTGAGTTAGTACAACTATATGTTAAAACCATTTACATGGAGTTTTGGGATAAGGAGATGTATATAGAACAACCATAAAAGTTAGTTGAGAATCTGTAGAAGATTTGTTTTACAAACTGGGAATCATTGTCTTGTCACAGAAGCATGTTAGAAAAATAGTACAAGATGTTTGAAGGATGGTTAGCTTGGTTATCACAACAAAAAGTATGTGGTATACTAAGGAAATTTGATATGAATAATGTGAAACATGTAAAATCCATTTGGATTTCCAGCTTTGTAAGTTTTTCTTGGGTTATGTCACACAACTAATGAAGAAGAAGAGGTTATATGTCTGATGTCATTATGTCAGTGGGAAATTTTGTTGATAATTGCAATGGGAAATGGTCATTCTTTCACATACAATTGGTCTTGTCTGATGACACATGGAAAAACCATGTGAAGATCATGGAAATGGGTGCTTATGTAACGATCCCTGTGTTACGACAATAATTAGTGATGTGTAAAAGGTAATTTTTTCTTTTGTTTCATTAAGAAAATTACATCATCGTGACATAATCAATAAATCACAAGTTATCCATCATCATAATTAAATAACGACACATCCCACACACTAAAATAATTAACAACTAAACGTAATCAATTCATAAACATCAGGGGCGATACAAATCAACAATGCATCAATGATATTAAATGGTGAATAGTAAACTAGTTATGCATGTTTAATGGCTCAATTGTAATGGTTGTTAAATCAATCATTCATCAATGATATTTTAATGTACAAGAGGATGAAAGTACTCATTCAATCATATGTCAAATTTGTCTTCATGGCACAAGAGTAAACAATTCGTAATCAATCATATATCAACATTGGTTCTTAATTTAAAGCATGAAATCACATGTATTGAATCTTGTTGATAATAACATGTAAAAAAAAAACATTGCATTAGTCTAGGCTATTCTAGTACTTTAAACTTAGGGGCACATCACTGTAAACAAGTATCACAAGCGTCTATTATTTATGGGTGTGCAAGATAATCTGCCTTACTCATTGAACTTCAAGCAATAATTAAGAGCATGTTCATGTAAGGTAATTAACATGAAATAATAATACCACAAGAGCATAAGTCTAACCATGGTAACAGATAGAGATATATTCTAATCATCAATAGAAATTTCCAAGGTCATAATTGTTAGGTCAAGCCTCAGTATAATCAATGAGGTACATATCCATAATGTAATGATAATTTCCAAAGGACTTTTACAAAGGATACTCAATTTCAATTTAATCATTTTGCAAATAATACATAGCCCTCTAAGTTTTTGTCATCAATTTTAACTAAGATTACAATGCAACAATGAAATCATCCATGATACAAGCCTAAAACATTACATGTCCCTAGATCCATTATAGGTCAGTATACTCATCCATCCCTTCAGATTCGTTCGTTCCTTGCTCTTATTCATTAAAAGACCATGAGATTCAATATTCCTTATCATATTGTAGTGAGTAGCTATATCATAAAAATAGTAATAGATCTAGCATAACAATACACCAGATGACCTCATTGAAATAAAAACTTACTATAGTAGCGTCAAGTAGTAGGGTGTTCCCTATCTAAATATCTCTTAAAACCAACATTATTCCTTGGGTCAAAATTGATGTAATTCAACTTTAAAATTGTAGTAAAGATGTGAGAATATTAGCAGGAATACTTAACCAATCCTTAAGGTCACACTCATTATTAAATCAATATTCTCAATTTAAATGGAGAGGAAATAACATAAGTACATCTCACTAGATACTTGGTGTTGCATGAGTATAAATGATCATAACAAGGATACGAAAATAACTATTGCAATATTTTATCACCTAAATAGAAGTCTCAAGCATAACTAGATTACAATCTTGTGATATATACATATTAGAAGGAACTCCTTCTTTTTAATTATTGGACATCTATGACACGCAGTCCTACTTTATAGCTCTTGGCGCCAGTGAACCTAACGTAGTTGCACACTTTTTCCCTGAATCTTCACTCTTCATGCAATGAAATCAAGTAATCTCCTCGGATAAGTCATCCTACAAAAGTATTGTTTATCCTCTAAGGTTTTGGGATGATAGCCTTGTTGTGTGTTGGACGAGGAATCAATTACTCCAATCACCTTCCATATCATATGGTCCTTGTCAGTAACATCAAAATCATTGTGTGTCTAGGGTGTCGAAGGTAGCTCCCCTATTGCAGTCGTGATAGGACTTCAATATGCATCCATAATAGACATAGCACGAAGCATTTATTCTTAACTTCGGCTTCCTAAGGTAGGTTTCTCGCACGCTTTTATGACATATTGTTTTTCCCCATTTTCTATATGGAACCCAAGAGATTGTTCAAGGACATCAGATGCATGGATTCTTGTAGTGTCACCCCAATGGATATTGCACAGTACTAGCATTGAAAATAGGCGATCTTGGGTCATCTACGCCCTTATTACTAAGTATGAGGTTCGATTCATCCCTAAAGAAATTATTGTGTGCTTCCTCCGTAATCATTTAAGAAACAATCAATCAATACACGAAGTTGTAGGTTGAGACCTCTCTAAGAGTGATGTAGAGGTATAAACACCACTGATAAGGATGATGTTAGCTACAATATTGTTGTAAATTCGTCAACCCCTCTCTATGATGGGAAGAGCAAGGATTAGTTACAGTTCAAGGTGAGCAGGGTCGTTACTTGGTTTCGGTTGGGAAGAATCGCCACATCACTCACTACTTGTCTAGGTCCTCCCACGGATCCTTAGTTAATCTCTCTCTGAATCAACAACCCTTCTCTCAGTGCTCTAGTGAATTCGTATACGACAAAGGGATTCCTGTAGGAAACACAGTAGATGGAAGGTGACACTAAGGTTGGTTTAACACTGTAGGAGGCTATTTTCTAGAATCAGGTGCGCTTAGGATGTGTATTTTCTAGAATCAGGTGCGCTTGTTGTTGAGTCTTGTTTGTTCTTGGTTTTATTTGCATGAGAGAGTGGGATCAAAGTGATCTACGTGAGAAAGGAGGTGAAACTACTCTCTCTATTGTTTGAGACGTTGTTATGGTAAGGCAGCCTGCCTAATGCATTGAAAGTTGGACAGAGTTGTGAGTGCTAGAGGAAGTCATTGCATGAATGAGTAAGAAAAGGTGAGTTTCTACTTACTCTATGCGCAAAGATCCATGTGTCTCATGCTCGAAGAGATTCATTGTAGGAGCAATGAAAACGATGGAAAACATTTTCTTCACCATCATGAAAAGTTGTGGTGGATCATGTTATTTCATGAAAAAAGAACGAGTGCAGAGTTCTATGTCTGAGGTGGAGAAATTGATGGTAATAATAACTTTGGAGCTATGGAAGCTCAAGATGCGGGATCTTCTTGTGAAAAAAAGGATTGCAAAAAAGGAGTGTTGGTACATAGGAATGAAAGAAATTGGCAAACATGACAAATGAGGATTATGAAGATCTAGATGCAAGAGCTCCCAGTACCATTTCTTTGTGTCTGGCAGATGAAGTCTTGTTTAACATCGTTGGAGAGGAGAGAACAACAGGCTTGTGGAATGGCGATTATGTATGACAAATTCCTTGGCGAACATAATCTTCTTGAAGAAATGGAGTTAATACAATTCTGAGGATGAAAGGTACAAAATTTGTTGATCACTTAAATGTTTTTCAATACTCTGATTTGTCGATTATCTAGTATGGAAGTAAAAGAATGCGAATATGAGGATACGAAAGTTATGCTATTGTGTTCATTTTCTTGGAGTCATAGGATCATCAAGTCACATCTATGTGGTTCAGCTCAACAAATGTAGAGTGATTATGACATTGTTGTGAGTTTGTTGTCTGAGGAAATGAGGAGAAGATCTAGTAAAAGCCTCAACAAAAGCAAATGAATAGAATGAGAGGAATAGATCTGAAGGAGAAAGATTAGAAGGTATTGTCAGTCTAAGTAAAGAGCCAGTGCAAAAGGTAAGGGAAAATGTTGGTTTGTGGAAAATCTAGGCATCTCCAAGAAGGATTGTTGGAAAGACAGCAAAAGCATCCAAAGAGGACTCAAAATAGAAGCAACAACTTCCAACAAATTTCAAGCGCAACAACAGGTTCGGGTATGGTTGATGATGTTTTATGCATGCGATACGTCTCATGCTGTGTTCATATAGAAGGTGTAGGGCAGTGATGGTTGATTCACCGTGAAATAATAATTATACATATATATATTTACTTTGGAGTTGTAAAAATGGTGATTGCATGTACATGGGCATATGTCACATGAAGACCTAGATAGGAATGTATGCCCTTGGTTTATTAGGTCACCTATAAAAAGTATATACATAGATTAAGTAGATTGAATATGTGGGAGGGAAATTGTGTTGGGTCAGCTTATTTCGATGAAAGGGTTAATGAGTTAAATTTGTTTTTTTTAGGTCAAAGCACAGGGTTTTGGGGGTCCATGTTTTTTGGGTATCCCATGATATTCTTTCCATGGATTACTTGTAATGAATCCTATAAAGGCTTGGAAAACTCCATTGTAAATGGTCCTAGAGTGCTTGATGAAGGCTTGCAGTTAACTTGGCAGTTGGTCAAGAGATGTTCATGTTAAGTTGGAGCAATGAAACTCCCTGATATTTATTTATTTAGAACCCCATACCCTTATAGTGATAAGAGAGTAAGGGGTAGCCCCGAAGCATCGGGTGTGGGTCAAGAAAAAGATCATATGTGTAGCCACTCCCTTCTCAAAGAGACGAATGTGGTACTTCTGCATCATACAGTACAAAGTCCTGGAGGTGGCGACAAAAGTTTCACTTAGGTTGGCCAGCAGTTTTGTCAAAGTTTTGAATGAAAAAGGACCGAGGTGGTGCAGTGTGTCCAGTTAGAAAGGTGGGTTTGTAGAAAGGTTGGTGTGTTGGAAGGTCAATCAAGTGTTTGAGAATATATGATGAAGGTGAGTTCATATCCATGGAACTTGGGAAAGTATTGCAAGAGGAGAGAATTTTGGGATTGGATAGGCATGTTCATTAATTCCAAGTTGCAGCAATAGTTGTGGACATAAATGGTTGTTCTATATGGTAACTCAATCACCATCTGTTGCAAAGGAACTAGAATATTCTGGAAGAGTATGAACATGTTATCTAGTGATTACTAAAATGTGAAATTATTTAGTTGTGATGCTTATGTTTTATTATCATTCTATGTAAGACCTAGATCAAATGAGTAGATATTTGATAATTTGATAATGTTAAAGGGATCACGAGAATGTGGGATCTCTAGGTACACATAATAATCATCATGAATGAGATCATTGTTTGATAAAGATCTCCTTTTATAAAATCGGACATAGTAAAAGATGAAAGGAATAAAGCATCCTTTGGTAGAACAAAGATTATTTGAGTTATTGGTTTCCATGAAATTTTCTCACCAACTGTTAAAACTTGTTTCTATTCATGTTGTGTTGGCACTAGTTACTTACTTGATATAGTTAGTACAACTATATGTTAAAACCATTTTTACATGGAGTTTTGGGATAAGGAGATGTATATAGAACAACTAGAAAGGTTAATTCAGGATCACAATGAAGGTTGTTTACAAACTTCGGGGAATCATTATCTTTGTCCCGAGAAACATGCTAGGAGAAAGCAGTACAAGATGTTTGATTCCTTCATGGTGAGAAAAAATTTACAAGTGAAATTATAACCATTGTTTTTATGGTATATTTATTATCATGGCATTAAATGTTATGCTTGTAGAAAGCACAAGCATGTTTGAGATCAACAAGTTGGCTCAGAGTTGGTTGGGATGTTTGATATGAAGGAATGGGAATTATAAAAACAAAATCTTGAGATGGAAATGCACCCGGTGAGAAGGATGGTAAACTGGTTATCGACAAAGTATATAGTGAAGATAATCAAGAAATTTGATATGAATAAAGTGGCCAAATTAAATCCATTTGGCTTTCAACATGAAAGTTTCTTAGGGTTTATGTCCTAACTAATGAAGAAGAAAAGAGGTTATATGTCTCGTGTATAGTATCCTAATGCAGTGGGAAGTTTGATGAATTCCATGGAAATGGTCATTCTTTCACATGCAGTTGGTTCTTTCAGTAGACACATGGAAAACCATGTGAAGAGCATGGAAATGGAATTATACCATGCTTGATCCACGTATTACGACAATAATGATGATGTGTAAAGATAAATTTTTTCTTTTGTTTCATTAGAAAATTACATCATCATGACATAATCAATAAATCACAAGTTATCCATCATCATAATTAAATAACGACACATCCCACACACTAAAATAATTAACAACGAAAAGTAATCAATTCATAAACATCAGGAGTGATACAAATCAACACAACAAGATCAAATTTGAAGAAAATACAATAAGCTTGATCAATCATGGCCAGGTAATACTTGAACCACCCGCAACATATTATGGTTGGGACCTTGGGACACATAAGCAATGCTCAAACAAAGGATTCATCTGATTGATTTTGACCATAAGGTCTCAGGGCTGGTGACTAATCTGAGGAACAAGGAGGTGTCTAATTGCCTTAATCAATAAAACTCATAACTCTAGTCTAGATATCAGTCATACATCCACAAAAATTAAGGGCCCAAAAGTAATCTAGTTTTAAATCAACAATGCATCAATGATATTAAATGGTGAATAGTAAACTAGTTATGCATGTTTAATGGCTCAATTGTAATGGTTGTTAAAATCAATCATCATCAACAATATTTTAATGGCACAAGAGGATGAAAATACTCAATCAATCATATGTCAAAATTATTCTTCATGGTAAGGCAAACAATTAGTAATCAATCATATATCAACATTGGTTCTTAATTTAAAGCGTAGAATCACATGTATTGAATCTTGTTGATAATAACATGTAAAAAAAACAGTGCATTAGTCTAGGCTATTCTAATGGTACTTTAAACTTGGGGGAAGCATAACAGCATGAAACCGTATCTAAAGCGTCTATTATTTGTGGGTGTGCAAGATAATCATACTCATTCAGCTTCAAAATAATAATTAAGAGCATGGTCATGTAAGGTAATTAACATGAAATAATAATACCACAAGAGCATAAGTCTAACCATGGTAACATATAGAGATATATTCTAATCATCAATAGAAATTTCCAAGCTCATAATTGTTAAGGTCAAGCCTCAATATAATCAATGAGGTACATAACCATAATGTAATGATAATTTTCCAAGGACTTTTACAAAGGATACTCAATTTCAATTTAATCATTTTGCAAATAATACATAGCCCTCTAAGTTTTTGTCATCAATTTTAACTAAGATTACAATGCAACATTGAAATCATCCATGATACAACCTAACAAAATTACATAATCGATCCATTATAGGTCAATGTACTCATCCATCCTTCACGTTCGTTCCTTCCTCTTATTAATTAAAAGACCATGAGATTCAATATTCCTTATCATATTGTAGTGAGTAGCTATATCATAAAAATAGTAATAGATCTAGCATAATAATACACCAGATGACCTCATTGAAATAAAACTTACTATAGTAGTGTGAAGTAGTAGGGTGTTCCCTATCTAAATATCTCTTAAAACCAACATTATTCTTTGGGTCAAAATTGATGTAATTCAACTTAAAATTTGTAGTAAAGATGTGAGAATATTAGCATGAATACTTAATCAATCCTTAAGGTCACACTCATTATTAAATCAATATTCTCAAGTTAAATGGAGAGGAAATAACATAAGTACATCTCACCAAATACTTGGTGTTGCACGAGTATAAACGATCATAACAAGGATACCAATATAACAATGCAATACTTTATCACTAAATAGAAGTATCAAGCATAACTAGATTACAACCTTGTGATATATACATATTATAAGGAACTGCTTCTTTTAAATTATTGGACATCTATGGCATGCAGTCCTACTTTATAGCTTCTTGGCACCAGTGAACCTAACGTAGTTGCACACTTTTTCCCTGAATCTTCACTCTTCACGCAAAGAAATCAAGTAATCTCCTCGGATAAATTCATCCTACAAAGTATTGTTTATCCTCTAGGTTTGGGATGAAATGTACTTGTTATTGTGTTGGGCGAGGGAATCAATTACTCCAAATCACCTTCCATATCATATGGTCCTTGTTAGCAACATCAAAATCATTGTGTGCCTAGGGTGTCGAAGTTAGCTCCCCTATTGCAGTCGTGGTAGGACTTCAATATGCATCCATAATAGACAACACGAAACATTTATTCTTAATGACCTAAGGTAAGGTTTCATACGCTTTGTAATGTGTTTTCTCATTTTTCTATATGGAACGAAGTTGTTCCAGGACATCAGACACATGGATTCTTGTAGTGTCACCCCCAATGGATATTTCATAGTAGTAGCATTGAAAATAGGTGATCTTGGGTCATCTACGCCCCTTACTGGTATGAAGGTTCGATTACTGTCAATCAAGACACATGATGTATGTTGAGACCTCTCTAAGAGTGACGCAAAGGTATAAACACCATTGATAAGGATGATGTTAGCTACAAAACTGTTGTAAATTCGTCAACGCCTCTCTACGACGGGAAGAGCGAGGATTAGTTACAGTTCAAGGTGAGCAGGGTCGTTACTTGGTTCGGGAGGGAAGAATGCATGCATCACTCACTATACGTCGAATTAAAGCCCAGGGATCCTTAGTTAATCTCTCTCTTTGAATCAACAACCCTTCTCTCGGTGCTCTAGTGAATTTGTATACGACAAAGGGATTCCTGTATGAAACACAGTAGATGGAAGGCGGCACTAAGGTTGGTTTAACACCATTAAAGGATATTTGCTATAATTAGGTGCGCTTAGGATGTGTATTTCTGGGATATGTTTTCAATTCAGACAAGCAGGCTTTAAATTCCGTGTGTAGAAACAAATTGAGGATGGAAGTAATTTTATCATTCCACATATTTCTATGGAAAATTTATTATCTAAAAGTACAATCATTGCCAATTATATAGAAAGTAAAGTCTGTAAAATTCAGTCTCATTTAAAATTTTAATGAGGGAAAAATGCCTATACATGCCCTACACATACGACCTATTCGCATGATAAATCTAACACTAAATTCCTTTCTAATCACCATAGATTCAATATGTTTATAACTAACATAAAAATATGTACATGCAGTCCCCATTAATCACATAATTAGAGAATCTTATTTTAATCCTCATAACAACGCATGAATCTACAGTGATTGTGAATACATACATGAGATAATATAGTGTTCTAACCTAGACCTAATAACCCTTATTTACATCCTATACTTACAGAATAATATAAAAAACATTCCATCAATGATATATAAGGAATCCCTTACGAGGATTACACAAATTCTAAAACCATATATACAAATTAACTTGTACAATTAAAAAAATTTAAATGGAATTTATGTGAAGGTGATGTAGGAGGCTATTTTCTAGAATCAGGTGCGCTTAGGATGTGTATTTCTGGGATATGTTTTCAATTCAGACAACCAGGATTTAAATTCCGTGCGTAGAAACAAATTGAGGATGGAAGTAATTTTATCATTCCACATATTTCTATGGAAAATTTATTATCTAAAAGTACAATCATTGCCAATTATAGAGAAATTAAAGTCTGTAAAATTCAGTCTCATTTAAAATTTTAATGAGGGAAAAATGCCTATACACGCCCTACACATACGACCTATTCGCACAATAAATCTAACACTAAATTCCTTTCCCAATCACCATAGATTCAATATGTTTATAACTAACATAAAAATATGTACATACAGTCCCCATTAATCACATAATTAGAAAATCTTATTTTAATCCTCATAACAACGCATGAATCTACAGTGATTGTGAATACATACATGAGATAATATAGTGTTCTAACCTAGACCTGATAACCCTTATTTACATCTTATACTTACAGAATAATAAAAAAAAACATTCCATCAATGATATATCAGGAATCCCTTACGGATTACACAAATTCTAAAATCATATATACAAATTAACTTATTACAATTAAAAAAATTGAAATAGGAATATTGTAACTGAAGGTGATGAATT